>JAVQJD010073255.1:0-95157 GCA_036023655.1 Nannoperca australis | reverse complement strand
GTGTGTGTGGCTCAGAGTTAATTATGAAAACAGTTCTCCGGTTTTAGGAGTGGATGTTGAGTCACTGCTTCTGTTTGTTTGCATCTCGTTAATCATTAGACCTGGTGACTTGACAGGAATTGAACTTGTTAAAGGGTTGATCACCCCTGAGTCACAGGGCAAAATCTGTCATTGCACTAAACAAACGTTGATTTCAACTTCCTATGGCGTGTCAGATTTTTAGAGTACAGAAAAGCACTTTGATTTCAACAAATGTGGCATTCAAAACACTGATTCTGATTTCCCCCTCTGCTGTCTCCAGGTCGGCCGTATCGTGGTAAACCCAGTGACATGTGGGCTCTCGGTGTGGTCCTGTTCACCATGCTGTATGGCCAGTTCCCCTTTTATGACAGCATACCTCAAGAGCTCTTCCGTAAAATCAAGGCTGCAGAGTACTCCATCCCAGAGTGAGTACTTGTACTTGAGCACTAGTTCATGTGACATTTGATGCGAGATTTCTTTCAAGGCAGCGCATTGGAACCGCTCTGACAGCAGTCACGGCATATTAAAAGCACACAGTTGGTACTGTTTGTTCTCTTTTCGTTCTTTCTTCTGCAACACAGAATTAAATTAACTGTAACAGCAGTAATACGCCGAAAAATAAAAAGTCATTATGTTATTACCAATTTTTGGGGGCATACCCAAGCCCAGATTAAGATGTTTTTATGCAGCACATTTGCTGATAATTTGTTACATTTTCATACTGAGTTTGTACTTGACAAAATGGCAGTATAATCTTTCAATAGTGTCTTTGTGGGCTTGTGACTTACAGTCACATTTTGCAAATAAAACTGTCCCTTCCTGTTCTCCCCCACCTCCTCACAGGGACGGCCGCGTGTCTGAGAACACAGTGTGCCTGATCCGAAAGCTGCTGGTTTTGGACCCTCAGCAGAGACTTACTGCAGGAGAGGTGCTGGAATCTCTCAGCGCCATCATTGCCTCATGGTAATTGCTCCCCCTGCTGGATCTATGGGGAATAAAATGCATCAAATGTGTTGATTTTTAAATCTTGATTTATTGTTGAGCTGAGAAATTTTTTTTTATGAATTTGTGTAAAATGTCTACATGTGTAGCAACTTTTTAAATAAAAGTTTCCCACAGGTTGGTTTCATTTAATTTAATATTTGATTTTGTAGGCCCTTGAATGGTCTGCAGCCTTACACATTGGTCATTTTAAATTGACAAGCTTACTGTAGTTAATAATCATCCTTGTTGTGTTTTCCTGATCACAGGCAGTCTGTATCATCGTTGAGTGGCCCTCTGCAGGTGGTGCCGGATATTGACGATCAAATCCATCACCCAGAACATCTGCAAGAGGTAAATTATTGGAGAAACAAATCTGGTGCCTGCTGGATGAATCCAGAGTAGCTAAAACAGCTTCCTAAGATAGAAAATTACCTAGATGCAGTTGTGTGCAGAATGTTAATTTGAATGGGCTCAGATGTTGCAGCACATTGACAGTACATTTTCTCCCCTTAGGCCAAGGTGATAGAAGAGTCTTCACAGTACGAGTTTGAGAACTACATGCGCCAGCAACTGCTGTTGGCCGAAGAGAAGAACACTATCCATGAGGCCAAGAGCTTTCTCACCAAGCGCCAGTTTGGCAGCATCCCACCTGTAAGGCGTCTGGGCCACGACGCCCAGCCTGTCAGCCCGCTCGATGCTGCCATCCTGGCACAACGTTTCCTCCGGAAGTAGTCCCCGACCATCCATCTCAGCCTCTCTGACCTGCCCAAGAAGTACAGAGACCTGTGGAGTCCAGAGAGAACTGAGGAGGATAAGCCCCGAAACTGAACTCGCATACAGGAGGCCCAGCCCAAACCAGGCTACAGATGGGCCCCGTTCGCAGGTGGGCTTTGGGCAAGCTAGGTGGAGCAGGCACGAGGAGGGCATTAGAACAAACTGCCAATTTAGAGCTTCAGTCCTCATGTCTGGATCCTCCAGTGAAACATGGAAAGCCCTGGAGGAAGATCTGAACCAAAGGTTCCTTGCCCTCAGGTCGCCCACAGTCAGATCTCACTGTGCTACCAACCTGATGGCACAGTCACATATGGGGCTAACACAAGGCTCTGCCCGGAGTGTTGAAGAGGAGTTTAACCCCATATTCCTCCTCCTTTTTGAGATCTCCCTACTGTAACACTTTCCCCCGTCAACTCTGGATCCCCTGAGCAATACAGGACCAGAATCATGTAGCAACCCCTTCTCTTCCTAGTGGTTAATGGTATTGCCTCAAGTCAGATCACCTGATCACAGATGTCACTTCTCATTCCACTCCCCTCCTCTCACTCCTTCCACTTCCTCTGTACTGTTTTTCCTGTATCAAAAATGATCCAGACTGGTCCTGTCTGTAACTCTGACTTCAAATCAATCTACCTCTCTGTCTCTCTTCTCTGTTGGTAAACCATGCTCACTGTTCTGAGACAAGGGATTGTAACAATGGAGTCTTGATGCCACCAGTGACATAAAGCATTAATGTTTTCTGTCAGAGTGATAATGCTTTGAAACCGTTTCAGTGGTTTCGACAAATCTGAATAAGCTTTTTCTGATATTTACCTTAATAAGTAGCATTTTATCCCTACCTTTTGGATTTAAGATACTGAAAAAAGTGTCTACACGCATCGTTTGATATTTGCAGAATGCATTGTCTCCTGCTTTTGCTCATCCCTGTCGAAAATCTATTTTTAGCATCTAGGCAGCTAGTGTGAGGTACCTGGAAGTCACAATGCCAAGAACTGAATGGGGGAAAACTGTTGGATCCTCCCTGCCAAGGCATATTAATGGTAACGCTTCCTCAGTGCCAATATAGTAAAGATTAGGCACTGTCATGTTTCTATTGCCAAACATCATGTCTTAAAATGACTCTTAGCCAAGGAAACTGGTACCCACAGCCTCAGTCAGAATCAAATGGCTTCCAGGTATTCCAACTTCCCTGTTTCTCCTCAGATCAGATCACTCTGATCAGATCACAGGCGTTTTTCAGTATGAATGTGAGCTGTCATTCTACACTTTCAATACATCTGCATGAGTGTGTGTGTGTGTGTGTGTGTGTGTGTGTGTGTGTGTGTGTGTGTGTGTGTGTGTGTGTGTGTTTCGGGCCAGGCAAAATAAGAGTCCTTAGAGCTGTCGAGCTGTTACCTCTGACAGCCACAAGACCCTTTTTAAGCTATCCAATCAGTGTGTTCTGTAATCTGGCCTGCCTCAGTGGCAGACACTGTGAAAACCAGAGCAGGCTTTGCTACGACGGGGCTTGACTGAATGTTTTAGCGATTGTCATGAGTAGTTTCTAAAGATAGATAAATATCACATACAGTATCTATTGCCATTCTCAAGCCCACTCTCTAGCTGAGCTTGTACATGCTTGTATTATCTCACCATGTAGGTTCTCAACACAGGTGGACTAGCTGGTGGCAGGTAATCGATACTGTAATATTTCATAGAGAAATGATCATACAGACTGGTATGTTTTTAACTTTAGTTGCAGGGTCTTCTTGTCTATTGATGCATTCTTCTCTTTTATCAAAGGGTTTCTTCAAACCATGGCAAAGCTACTAACCAGTGACTGTTAGGCATCTGTACACTGCAACTTGCCTTTGCTTATTGGTACCTGCTTTAGGCTATCTAGACTTCTTCCTGTTTTATATTCAAACTGATTGCATGAACATAGGCTCTGGAATATTTTCAAATGTCTTTACTTCAGTTTTTCTTTGTAATTTCATGTTGATTTATTTATTTGTTCACCCCCCCCCCCCCTCCCCCAACTGGGGCTTGTATCACACATACTGACTGTAGTTGTAAAAAAAAAAAATCTTTTTGAATGGAAATATCTTGGCGCAACTTATGCCAGTGAAACAGGCCCCATAATCTCTTTGCTCTCTCAGCTTTAAGAAGTGTCGTGCATTGGTTCTCATTTTTATCCTTTTCAGCCACATTCATGTAAAAGTAGCATCAGTTTTTCTGTGTTCCTTTTTGGATTCCTAAATAATTTTCTTGCGTTTTGCCGCAAGGACTGTGGTCAACTTAAGCTACGCTAATAACGAGACTGACTTTTGCATAGTTCTATTTTTTACACAAAATGATAATTGTATGTTATCTTTACTTACGGGAGGGTTTTTTTTTTGTAGTGTTCCTTTTTTTTTTTTTTTCTCTACCATTAATCCCCACACAAGGCTGCACTCTCTGGTCAGTATGTAAATATGTACCATCATGACTGCGCCAGTCATATTGTATGTTGGTCCACCCAGTGAGATACCAATTCTGTTTCAACACATGCCGATTGACGTGCATTATAGGCCACGTTGGCCATCAACCACCACATCCGGAGGCTAAAATAATATGTAAAGGGAGCCATCGGCTTTCTCCCACCTCAATGTGAATTCCATGAGTATACAGCAGTATTGTAGTAGTCGAGGTAGTTCATCAGAAAAGGGTGTTTCATGAACACCGTTGCTGAGTGCTGACATTAAGTGATCGTTTGTTGAAAGTGTCTTAAGCCATCTTCCATGACGCCCAACTACAGACTAGTAACTACAGGTTCAATAGACCATTGATGTAGATGTTATTTTCTGCCCCCCACCCCAAATCAAAAAGTGTTTCACCTCCTAGCTGGTGGATTGTACCACATTCAATGTTTGTTTTACGGAGTTGTGTTGGTAGACTGCAATGTGGACAGAAAAGCATGGAAATGGTGTGAGGTTAAACTCCAAAACACACGTGACTGTTGCATGATTTTAAACTTGCAAGGTGTGCCAGAGCAACCATGGAGAATTTGAAGATAACTTAACTCCTTCTCGTCCTACAGGAAACAAAGCAAAATAGATATACCACTTAATTAGGTGAGTAGTAGTAAGTGTTATTAATTTTCAAAAGTCCAGTTTTTATGATGATTTTCACCCTGCTTCTAAAGTTGTTAGTCTTCAGTATATAACCAATACATTGACTGTTTCAACTGGAAACTTGGTGTAAGATATGAAATGTGGTGTAGTTTTAACCCAATGGGATAACGTGTTGTAAGCTGCTTGGTCGGACATGGGCCTCCAGATACAGAAAACTGCGTAATTGTACAGATGAAAAACACGTTTGTATAAAAAACATATTTTTCTACATCATCAGATCTCTACATGCATGTCAGCAATAAACTTTGATATGGAAACATTCAGCTTTGTCGTGTCTTTGTATTCTGACACTTCCTTTTATTTCCAGTGGGTGGAGCACTTTCTTAGAAAATGAATCTAAAGTCAGTAGTGGGAGCAGCATAGTTAATGTTGGCACTTGGAGCACATTATACTGAATGTTCTACAGTGTCCACATATTTGTGTGCCAGATGTGGACAATACAATCTACAGAAAATGTTCAGTTGTACAGTGCCAGCCATCTGTATGTGCTCGGGCCTCAGAGGGTGAGACCTGTATGAAGCATGAAAAGAATACAGAATAATTGAGTCTCTGTGCGTCTATACTGCCTCAGTCTTGTGGTGAGTTGGGTTTTGGACCATTGCGAGGTAGACATGCTCAAACAGGAAGCCTCCTGCTGACTCTGACAGCACCACGGGACCCCGTGGGCTGCTCTGCCGATCCCCCCCCAACTCACGACAGACAAACGCACTTTCTTGAGTAAGGCATTCATTTCATTAGAAATCATGTCATAGCTGCCAAAGAAAACACAAAGATACACATGGAAGTCTCATCATACACAGGCCTGACAGACATATTGGATTAAATCTGTGATAATGGCATGTGCAAATGTTGCATGAACAGTCACTGCAGAATCACCTTTTTATGCTCCACTGATAAACACCTACATGTAGACTGGGACTCTTCCAGGAAGATTTTAAAGCACAAAAGTGGCTGCCACTGAAGGGAATTCAATTTTAAGCCCACATTCACTGTGTCATCAAAGGACACATTAGGCAATCAGACCTGTGACGTACTATAAATAAGTTTCAGTCCATAAGTACAAACCAAAAGCAAAAATACTGCGCAGATTCACTCAAAAGAAGAATACCAGACTTCTGAGTAACGTTTTCCCACCCTTTTGAGATCCTGAGATCCGTTTGGCTTTACACTCCTTGCCCCACATCTCAAGCTGGATGGAATCATCTCAAGGGTCAAAGTTCCACAGATGCTTTGTCCCCATAAACTACAACCAGCTGGCCTTGAGGAGGTCCACCCTGGATTCATGTGTGTCTCAAACCAACAATTGTTCATTAAATACTACGTCAGACATCTGCGATGCTCTTGCTTAATTACCTTAGAGAGCATTACGTATATAGTTTCACCGGAAAAGAGCAGGCTTTATCCAGCTGGACATTGATGATCAAGGATAAACAGGGATCCACATATCCAAATGTGTGTATGTAGCAGTATTGTCACAGGTGTGTGTGTATTTTACTGGTAGCACTGTATTTAATTGTTAAGAATATATTAGAAATAATTGATTTGAGTGTACAGCTGCATCTGCTTTGTAGTTATTACTGCTTTATGTGTTTATGTCTGTCAGAGCGTGTGAATGTGTCTCCAGCTGTGTCCAGCCTGCCGAGGCTTTATGGCCTCTCCTGACAAATCACACGCAAAAACCAAATTTATGCTGTAGTTGCACAAAACAAAAAAAAACACGTGGCTGTAACATTGACTAACAGATATTATATTCTCATGGCTGCCTAAGAAGAGGCCACATGAAATCAGATGATCGAAGCCAAAGATTTAAACATCAGATTTCAATATTATCAGATTTAGTAACTTGTGGAAGTTCAACCTTTGGACCTGTGCGTCTAATAGATAATGATCATACAGTGTCTAGCCTTGACTGTATATACTCTTCTTACTGCCTCAATCAAGAAAATAAACAAAGGCAATGAATGAAAGGAATGTCTACTCTCAGTGATCAAATAATTAATCTGTAATGGCCCTTAGTGGTTGGAATAAACATTAAACTGTTAAATAAAAATAAATGCCGTGACAAAGTAGTCCTAATGCGTCAGTATAACCATGTTAATCAAAAGAGATTGTCCCCTAGAGAGAATGTATTTGCACAGGAAATCTCACGACAGTATCCCTGTTAGATTATGAGATAAAGTACCATTTAAAACACTTTCCCATTCAAGTGTGTCCAAACTTTTGACTGGTACTGTATATATGTGCAAAGTTGATATTTTGGCCTGAGAGTCACGCAAGAAGGAAACTGGTTTTGCAAAGTAGAAAGGGTTCAACCTCAGAGAAGCATGAATGTACATACAAAATAGTTATCTATCCTTTAGATTGTGATAATTTAATGAAAGGTAAGTTTTATAAAAGTAAGAAATTTGGCCAGATTGAGATTCTATGGAAAAGGTTTGGGGTCAGCAGAAACTCTAGGATTTATCCTGTGGGGACAATGAGTATATATTCGGAATACATTTTGGATACATTCTATATCCTATTTGAAGAGGCAGCACACTGAACAAGCATTTTTATTTGTTTCCAGATGATACATGTTAAGACTCATAAAGGAGAAGAGAAAATGAGATTAGCAGCATTATGATTTGTGCTTAGAGACAAGCTGAACTAAGTTCATTTTTGTTGGCAAGCTGTCATGGCCGCAAAACAGGCCTCAATAGAATGTGCATACGGTCCACATATGAACAGCAAGGAGGGAAAACATCTGCTAAAGGTCTTTATTTATTTTAGGCTACTTAGTCTTGGGTCTTGCTCCTCATATTTGAGTGTTGTTAAAACAGATGATAAAACAGAAGATCTGAAAATGACAAAAGCAGTTACAGTATCATCAACCAGTTAGTGTGACCACAAAAACACATAAATCGTCTGATGTGTTTTACCCTTATTTTCATTTACTTTGCAGTTCAGTTGATTACAGTGACATGCTGCCATGTTCTCTTAAACTTATACTGAGTGACTTTGAAATCAGTGCTCATGTTCCGTAGGAGGTCTCTTAACATGATACCTTCAATAAAACCAACAAGGTAACAAAACCACTAGTCGTCATATTCTTCCCACACGAAAGAATACAGCCCAATACAGTAACAGACAGTGACATTAAATGTGGTTGTAAAACCGGTGCCAGCAAAGACTTTGTTGTGGCACTATACACATGGTGTGCCCTACAGCGATGAAGAGAGTACTGCATAGCGCACTGACCAAAATCTAATACAGATAATAATTGTTTTCCTGTGATGAACTGGCTATTCCTCTCAGCACTTCTCTCCTCTCAGCTATTAGAAACAGCAAAAACACGATGCAAAACGTGACAAATGTTTGAGTGAATACCATTTCAGAGACCTCAACAATAACATTAACTGGAACCACAAAGTTGGACATAATCAAATGATTTTTTTGTTCAACTTTTTGGGAAATATGCTTATTAACTATCTTTCCAAGATGCAGAGGTCAGTAGGCTACCATTATGTCTGTATGTTAAGTACAGAGCTTGAACCAAGAGACTAGCTTAGCTAGCATAAAGACAAGAGACAGGTGGAAACAGATAGTCTAAACAGCTTAACACCAAAGTACACAAAGTGCATTCTAAAAAGGACAACAAGGTACTATGTGCTAATTGGTGAGCTGTAAAGGTGTATTTTTTTGTTCTGGAGAGAGCTAAGCTAGCTGGTTTTCCCCTGCTTCCAGTCTGCTGCATCCATGCATTACTTCACGATGGTCACCCCCACTGCTAGTCTTGTCGTCACATCATAAAAAGCCTAAATTAGCTACCTTTGCTGTGTTACAAATATCAAGCTGTTCTGTTAACAAGTGAAACCAGACACATGTATATGGAGTGTAGCTCTTTTAAAGGAATAATTCAACATTTTACGGTCAAAATGACGTGAAAGCGGCCTAAGCTAATTGTCTCTTGGCTACAGCTCCATACTTAATGCATAAGAGTGATATCAATCTTCCAATCTAACTCTTGGAAAACAAAACAAATATGTGTATTTCCCTAAATATATTATACTGTTTACTTTTGCATCGCTCTGTTACTAAGTACTGACTGAAAATTATTTTCTTTTTTGTCATCAACTGTCTAATATACTGTACAATGTGGGTATGAATCTTACCAGAAGGTATTATTACTAAAGGGCATAACCCCTCTTAGTCATAATCATCTGAAACCCATCAGTGTGTAGCGGAAGATTGTTTACAGCTGCTCTGTGTCTCCTTGTGACCTTGTCCTGTTTGTGCGAGAGAATGAAACACCTCTGTTTCTTGTCTCGTTTAGGATGACATCTTGGGACATGCACACATTGTGCAATCAGTCTTCAGTGTGTTTGCATTTGATGCGATGCATAAGGGTTCTGATGTTCTGTCCAGTCCTTGCATATTTTGCCTACACATGGATTTATTTGGTGTTGAGAAAGAACATGCCCTTGCATAAATCTCAAGTGGAAGACGTTGAGAAGATCCAGGCCAGCTGATGTTGGAGCATTAGGGAGTTAGAAAAGGAAATTTGCCCACGGAGTTTTTATTTTTATTTTTAAATACTTTGTATCTTTTCACAGCCCTTTTTATACTATTTTTGAACAATTTCCTTATTCCACTACATACTGAGCAAACTTACATCTGACTGAATTCCCTTTTTAACTCGTCCGTCAGCAGCAAAGTGGGAAATCCGAAATGGCTCAAGAATGAGTGTGTCATTTTCAAACTGCCCGCTAACTCTGAACATCTGGTCCTATAGGGAGGACGGCGACCCTGTCAATGGGAGCCCTTGTCTCCCTTGTCAACACTATGAGAACAGCCCGCCACAAGGTGAACAAGGAGGCGTGTGTGTGTTTTGAATGTGTGTGTTTGGACCGACACTGTTCAAACTGGAATGAAGTTTAACAGGCGTCGTTAGGACTCACACATCTGTGGAAGGAGCTACTGTAATTTGAATAGATATTTTTCTTTAATCTGCCTTCAAAATGAGCGGCCAAATTTGTGTATCATAGGTTTTCTTTCAGACAATATCCACAATGTTATTGTAGAAAACATTCCCTTTATCGCGTGGATTACTTTCATGAGAATATATATATGAAAGAAATGCTCTCATACCTTCTTTTTAGGTGTAATGCAGAGGTGATAGGACGTCAAAACCTGAAAAGACAAATGATTGAATGTACACTGATGTCTCAGGCCAAGCCCTTCTTCAGCATGCTCCATGTCAGACCACACACAGGTGGTAGCAATAAAAAGGTATTGAATTCATTCATCAACAGGACACATTTGTGCCACAGTGCATTAGCAATTCCCAATACAGAGACAGGACTGTTGGCCTCTGCATATGGCAAAGTACACCTACAAGAACCATGGCCCAAGTGAAAATTGTCTTTTTGATATACCCATTTATGTAGCTATTAACTAGTGCAAAGCAAAATAGGAAATACAATATATTCAAATGAATACAAATAAATCATTAAAAGATAAAAGGTGTGCGTCACCCCTCAATTTCTTCTTCTTTGTGACTATTAGATGTTGAGGTTGTAAAGAAAACTTTTTCTTTAGCAGATTACTGCTTTTATAATGGTTTAAAATCTTAGATACATCACTCTATGCACTGCAAGATTTCCTGCTAGAGAGCAAAATGTGATTATGTGATCATATGTGGGTCACCATTATGTGAAATGAGACACTACTCCTCCGATCTAGGTTGATGAGATAATGTATTCTTTCACATTATAATAACAAGACTTAATCAAGAGAGAGATTACTGAGTGAAGAAGCTGTTTGGTTTTATCCAAATTCTAAATGTTGAAATATGACAGAATCAGGTCCTGACCTCTGGGACCTTTTTGTAGAGGAAGATTTTATTGTACCATGCAGTCTGACATCTTTGTTCCCTTTACTGTAACTGCCTTCCAACTGAATCCCATAGGCTCTCCCACTCACACAAATCCCACACTGACCAGTTGTGGGTTAGCTTGGGAAAAGAGCTGCATGTCCATCGATGGCGATTACAACTCTCGCAGCTGTCCCCGCTCAGCACAGTCAGCAGCGAGAAAACTGCGGGAGCTCTGCTAAAGTATGCTGTGGAAAAACTTAGGAAAACTAAGCTGTCTGTCTGCACCTCTCAGTGTCTAATGATGTTTGAGCTCACACCACATTCTCTCTCAGACACAGAGACGTAAACAGTAGAGACATATTAAATCCCATACTGTACTTGCCTGATGGGAGATGCAGCTTCTGCTCCATGGCGAGAAGTTGAAGAGTTGAAGTTGAAGCTTCTGTATGGTTTGAATGGACATGAAGACTGTATTGGGAAAATGAAGGTTCCATTTTACTGGAATAATTTACAGATACACATAAAACCCATAACCTCATTTGGATAACTAAAAACTAGTTTAACTAGTAAGTTTCCCCAGCCTCTAATGTACATTTTCTAGCAATTGCAGTCTTTTTCAGTCCAGGCTGAAATATATTAACAACTGTTGGATGGATTGCCATGGAATGTGGAACATATATTAAACATATGTTAAACAACAATGGTTAACATGGTAAACAAGATACCAGGTAAATAGCTGTATGTTGACATTGATATTTTGAGCATGCTAACATTAGCATTTAGCTTAAAGCACTGCTGTGTTTAAGTACAGCCTCACAGCTGCCAGCATGGATGTAAACTCTCCGTCTTACTATCTACGATTTAGTGCCATAATCATTTTGTTATTGTAATCTGTGTTTTTTTTGTAGCAAATACTCCTTGTGTTTATGTTCATGCACCATCTGCATTATAGAACACATTATGAAATGTAATGTCAGGACCTTCTTCTAAAGACATCTCTAGGGGCTTTTCCTGTAATCAACAAAATGTGTTAAAAAAAACAGCTAATAGCATTTTTTTTTACATTTGAGGCAGATAAAGACACAGACATCTGTTGATCAGAACACAGAATTGCTGCTTTTGCCCCAGGGTTTGTAGTTTGACTTTTATCCACTGCTTTCATTACCTTATAAAAATGTAGAACAATTCTTTTCACGTCAACATTGTCACTTCAAAGTTTTGTCAGCTGAACATATTCAGGAGGCAATGAGTTTTGGCAGCAGTCGAGTGGGCGTTCAGCATCTGAATCATTTACAGAAATCAAGTGATTTTACTTGACAAATGAGAATGTGGAGGAAAATAAAGCCCACCAGCACTGTGCTAAGAAACCATAAGGCTGTTTGCTCATCATCATGCCAGTAAAGATACCAGATTTATCAAAAGGTTGAATAAATTCTAACTTTCACATCCTCCTCCTCCTTTTCTCGAGTGCTTTCTTCTCCTTCATCCTGTATCTGTTGGTGGCAAACAGCCCTTGGATTTCCTCTTACTGCCTCTTCAAAAGTGAGCTTTGGTGTGGGTGGTTGAGACAGGTCTCTTTCTCTTTGTGTCCGCTGTAAATCTTTTCTTCAATCAAAGAGTCCAACTTCAGAGCTCGGTCTAATCTCTAAGACACACATCAAAGCACAGGATTAAGCAGATGGGTTAAGTGAGAGACAGAGTTGGTGCACGTCTCTTCCGCTTAACATAGTTTTTGTGTTAAGAAGGACCTCATAATTTAATATCTGCATTATACAGAACAAACACATATGGATTACACCATATTGCATTAAATGTCTAGATGTACACAGTGCCTTAAAGTGACACTGTGACTTTAGAAAGATAAAATGATGCGTATAAATAAAGGCTAAACTCATAAGCAATAAAACACATGGGTTGCCTAATTACTTATAGTCTTTAAAACAACTGATTCCAGAGAACCTTAGGAAATAAGGGGAAATATAATGTGTCATTATCCTGTGATGAGTGCCCTGAGATAACTTTGTTATGATATGGCGCTATATAAATAAAATTGAATTGAATTGAATTGATTGTTTCAGCCCATTTACTTCAAACTACATATGTACATGTACTGTACCTGTACTGAATTATCTGTCTGCAGAAGATTTTAAGTAACTAATGATTGATGATCATACAGAAAAAGTGGATACCAAAGAATACATTCAAAAAGCTAAAGTTCTACAGCAATAATTTGAATAACGACCAGCACTAATTAAAGGTATAAATGAACTTTTAATAAGAAAATAAAGCATGGTACAGTCCTTTAATTTCAGTCTTGCAGGTCGATCCTTTATTTAGGCCATTATTTTATCCTATTTGTTCTCTACTTTTATTTTCAGCTGTTGGATTGCAAACTAGTGTGTCTGACCATGTGACACCTACGCCACACTTTCTTTGACTTTGTTGCATGAGAAAATGATCTGAAAAACAAGAACCCACTGTTTCTGTTTCTGTTTCCCTCTGAGCCGTCACTCTTCCCACAGAAAGCCAAATAGAGCTGGAGGTAGTCATTACAGGCTTCTAAGGGTAATGCTTGACTGACTGCTCAAGTCTATTCTCGCTCAGTCAGGGTGAAGTGGGTGCACAGTGGTTCGTGTAGTAGACGCTGGGTGACAAGCATTCATATAGGGTGTAATTCTTGTGGTTGTTTCTTCAACCCCAATGAGGCTTGGGTGGAGTGCCACTTACTAAAACCAAACCAGGATTTCCCAAGTGGTGCCAGGCACCCATGGAGAAGAAGCAAGTCTGGACCAAACTCTGGCTACATGCTGGCCCAGATGTGAATTCCCCAGGGGTTTGGTTTGGATCGTTCCCATCCTGGCTGTTTATTTGCGCTGCAGTTCCGTATTTTTGTGCGGGGCTATGACAGCGGTGGGATGAAGAAAACAGGACAGAAGTCTCCAGAGGTCTGTCGTCAGCACAGATTATGCCCATGTTTGGAAGTGCACTGTGGCTTCTACCTGGTTGTTCATACTGAGCAGTCTGTTTGGGTTTTTGGACATAATTGGTGGTTGCTGTCAATCATTGTGAAGGTTTGGATAGCGAGGGATCAGTCTGGCAGGTCAAATAGAACAATGTAAAAATACTCCATTACAAGTAAAAGGCCTGGATTTAAAATATTTAAAAGTAAAAGTATCATTAGCATAGCAAATTTATCTAAAGTATCAAAAAGTAAAAGTACTCTTTCTGCAGAAAAACGGCCTTTGACTGGCATATGAATTACATAATAAATGGTTAAAATGGATTTATCAATGTGTAAGCAGCATTTTACAGCTGGTCAAGGTGCAGCTAGTTTGAACTACTTTTCACCCAGTAAGGTAGTAAAGTCCACTGTGACCCATGGGATCAAGCTTCCTCCCATAGGTCACAGCATAAATCTGAGGGCCTCTAATAGTGATTTAAGTCATCTGAGACGTTTAGAGGGAAAATGTCTGTTTGGTAGGACTGCTAACAATTCATAGACACCTGAAATATGACAAAGGGCCCCAATCTAAAAAGTTTGAAAACCACTGAATTAATCTTCATCAATGTGTTGTATTTTATAAGATTATCACGTGTTTTATGTCAAGAATTATCTGAAAAGTAAGTAGCTGTCAAATAAATGTAGTGGAGTAAAAACTATAATATTTCCCTTTGAATTGTGTTGGAGAAAAAGTATAAAATAGCAAGCAAATATAAATACTCAAGTAAAGTACAAGTAGGCTACCTCAAAATTGTACTTGAGTACCATTTAGAGTAAATGTACTTAATTATTTTCCATCACAGGTATTTAATTAGTATCTGTTTTTGTTCTGCAGCTGCTTTATCTGAAGATGTATTAAAATATAATGTGGCCTGTCAAACCTTACTAACATCACAGTTATGTTAACACTTCCCTTACACGCATCAAGCTGTGTTGCATGTATAATTCATAAGAAGCACGTCTCTGCTGTTTGAAAATCGTTCAGCATTTTGACATACATCGATTACAGCATGAATTACAGCACACACAGGATGTGTATACGTTGGCTCTGTTTAGATTTAGAAAATTAAGCCCTTTTCTTTTCATGCCTTTTTAAAAATGGGCTCTGCCCTTGCATGCAAACTCTTTTTAAAGGCAGCAGTGGCTGAAATTCCTGACAGGCTATCATTTCCCCCTGAGAAAATGAATGTATTTGAAAAATGTGGCAGCAAAGCTATTTCATTTTATTTTTTCTGGAAGTGACGCACGCTGTTCTGTGTGAAGCACACTGAAATAACATGGATAAAGGAACAGTTTCAGAAGCCTGAATATTACACAGATAACATCTCTTCCTGTGTTAATTGAATTCATACCAAAAGAGCCATTTTAACTCTAGGAACACTTTAAACTCTGCAGTGCCCCTTTTGTTGTTGTTTCTGTTATGTTGTAACTATTAATTTGATACCACCAAGTGACATACAGTTACTGAGTAAGTGCTTTGAACAAATCAGTGATTGGAATTATAGACACATAATGCTTTTGTGGAGCCGAAGAAGAACGATTAAAAGTCAGAGCTTCACTTCACTTTGCTTCAAGGCTACAAATCTCAGTGTAGTTGTGGAGTCAGACCTAAAGCTATACATGGTATTTATTGTAGGACTTGTGTCTCAGCAAAATGCTATACAGGCCCCTCAGCTGCTGCTGAAAAAGGTGAATCACATCTGTCCGGTTCTCTGATTTGTACACTGGCTTCCTGTGTGTCAGAGTACTGCTTTTAAAATACTACTGTTGTGTCATGAAGCACTGAACAGTTTAGGGTCGAGATGCATTGCTGATCTGCTTCTACATTATGGATTGTGCAGACCTCTCAGGTCGTCAAGGACAGGTCTGCTTACTTTCCCCAGAGTCAAAACTGAGCGTAGAGAAGGATTTCTATGCACCACATATGAGTTCTTTTAAATCAAAGACTGACACTTTTCTGTTTGCATTGTAATTTCTATCTTCCTCATTATTAGTTATTGATAGTTCTTTCAGTTTTACTGTTTTAAAATCCTATTTATGAGTCTTTTTTAATATCATCTTGTGTTTCTCTAATGCCTTTTTATGTCTTATGTAAAGCACTTTGAATACCTTGATGTTAAAAGGTACAATACAAATAAACGTGCCTTTCCTAACCTTGATTTGTAAAGACCTGGAAGGCCGCAATGAAACAGAAACTGACATGTCTGAAGTCTCTCCACATATTCATAATGAAACTTGGACCTGCATTTTGACTACAACTTTTCCATCTGTGGAAATGCTTAGCACCAAAGCCCAGATTACATTTTTGCTGCAGTGTTCTTGTTGTAAATAACCCCCACTGGACTATATGATAGGCTTTAAAAGGGCCTGACTGTTATTTAAAGGCTCCAACCGATCCCACTCCTCCTTCGTCTTCGTCTCCCCCAATCGGCACCTCAGCAGCAGGTATTTTGCCTTTATTCCAAACACCTGGACCATCGGGCGGACTAGCAGGGAGTCGTACGTGGATGGGTCCAGGAGACATTAATAACCAGGGAGAGTGGCGAAGGTTCAGTTACAGAGAGAGGAGAAAAGGAATAACTCAAAAGTATGAACCAGCAACATCTCAAATGTCTTTCTGAAGAGCAGATGCATAGTTTCTGCATTGGTGTAGATATTTAAAAATATTTGCTCGATAGTGTTGTGTTTTTTTCTGTTGAACTGCTGCCTCACTCAATCGACATGTTGATATTCACAGAGCGAAAGGAGGGCTGGCAAATTAGATGTTTTTTTTTTTCAACTTTGACAAGGTGTCAACTGTGTTTATGCTCCAATATGTATTAAAACTGGCATAAGAGCCTGCGGTTGAGAGTTCAAGGCTTCAAGCTGTGTTTATTGTTCCCATGACACACTTGCATGCATCATCTCTCTCTCTCTCTTTCTCTCTCCCCCTTCACGCACACACACACACACACTGTCCCATTGCTTCCAGTGAATACTTTGTGAGCCTGTAATAGTTTATTTTCTCCACTCATATGTCCCAAGGTGAACTCAGCAGTTGAGCTCTCCAGGTTGCACGTCTGGCCTCGCTGAGCCTTCGGGCTAAACATTACCCCCCATACTGTACTGTCCAATCAAACAGATAGATAGATAGATACTTTATTAATCTCCAAGAGAAATTTACAGTCCCCCATCCTATTTCTGGATGATGTTAATGATGCGACAATGAGTCAACCTGGGCTAAGAATGCTGAAAAAACACACTGGTGTTGACCGAGAGCACTCCTTCGATTTGAAGTTTGTGTAGGAAATATTTTTGAGCTCACAAGGAGAAGATTTGGAAGCTGAAAAGGCAGCTGTGGTTTGAAAAATATCTACACATACTGTATTGAATGAAAGATCTTTTTTAAATCAATGCAGAAACCTAATCAGCGGAAACTGTTTGGTTTGGAGTCCAGATAGAGGTTTCAAGGTATAATCATTATTCTTGGACGCTGAATGCACATTTTACTTCATCCATTTAATTTCCCGTTAATACACTTGCTCAATCCTCATGTTACAGCTAATGCTGCAGCTCCTCAGATTGGATCCAGGAGAAGTCTGGTCTGAGAGCAAGTGGAGTAGACTACATGCTGTGAGAGAGGTGATCCGTCTGAGGGGAATGATGCAGTCTTGCCCTGCTTGCTTTGTGGTCGGACGCCAAAGCTGCAGCGCTGGAATTTCATCTTCACTGAGGCAATGTTTATTACGTTTTAACCAGTGAAGCAAAAAACAAGATGAGTTCACACGTTAAACCTTACACATACTTACAAATAGCTCCCCAGCTTATTTCTATCCAAAAACATCCAGAAGACACAACAGCACTTTGTGGAGTAATCTTTGCAAACCATTCTGGCTGTTTCCCAGATTGCAGGTCACTAATTTCTGTGGCCGCATATAGTCTAGGGGCTTGAACAGGAAACTGAATTATGAAGTCTTAACCATTTGTTTTCTTCCAAGCATGAAGCCTCAATGTAACACCCTGACACTACACAAGCTGATTACAAGTGGGGCAGATGGTGTCCACTCCAAGGGAGTTGTGTTTTTGCATTCCCCTGTCATGGGAGAGCTGAAAAATGCAATGCAGCGCACGAGCATGTACACGCAGTGCATTCTTAAGTAAGCACACATATGTTCATGCACACACATCCCACACACACACTGTGATACAGGCAGGGTGCACTTACTACACTCCCTGAACCCTCAGGTGTTGATATATTCAATGGGCTTTAGGGGAGCCTATATCACAAAATAATGGCTGAGAAAGCATTCAGCAGAGATTGTGAGGGTGGAGTTCTTGGCTGTTGGTGCTGTGCTGTGTCTGCAGAGGTTTGAATCCCCAGAGCTTTACCCCAAAGAAATTGCAGATTTCATAAATCACTGAGGTTCAAATTTGAGCCTTGAAGATGAGTCTCTACATTCGATATTCCCATAAATATATGATCTTACTCTGACCGTTCTGTTTTACAGACATGTTATCATACTAAGAACAAATGGTTCACAACCTCAGCTCTACATCTTGAATGACAGTAATACATTCCCGCCTGTGCCTGCAGGAAGTTATAGCTTACAGTAAGAGGGTGCTTTGATATGGGCTGACTGTGCACAAAAAGATGAGATTTGTACTGTACGTGTCAGCTCTTGCTCCAGCTCCTCATAGGGAGGAGTAAATCAGTAAGTACTAGCTGCACACTCAAAAGGTGTGAATGCATGCACCAAAGATCAAGACTAGATACTGACAGATCCTTCACTCTGACATGCAGCCATTGGCTTGCAACCAAACTAATTTCCTGCGGGTCTTTTGTATCTGTTGGAAGAAAGGAAGGTCACACTTAAAGAAGTTCTCTGAGAACAGAACGTGGAAGGACATCTGCTTCCCCAAACCCTCGGGTCTTCAAAACAGAACTTGTGACAAACTTCTTCTGGCACACTTACAAGCTGCTCATTCACTTTTTGACACCATTTTGCGCCGCCGACTGTGTTATGGTGTCAAAAGGCTTGTTTTCCAATGAAAAGCAGCTCAGCTTGTTATCACAAGTGTCAGTGTGTGTTGACTAAAACTGCAGGGGTTGGTTCCGGTAAAGAGGTAAATGACCAGCAGGCCACAGCAGTGACCACAGTCCAGATGGATGCCTCTAACCAAAAACTGTTGATTCAGTAAACCATGAGTCAACAGTTCCCCACAGAGAGGGATGGCAGGATGGAGGGACAGGGGAAAGGAAGTGCAATGGTGTTGAGTGATTACATGGAGCTTAAGTTTCTGGGGTGGGGTCAAACGGGAAGCGGATGCCCGAGTGATTTAGAGGCCCAAAAGTGAGCGGTGTGCACCAACTGATGTGGGTGAGGACTGCTGTAATTATAGTGTTGTTGGTGGGTGTTTGTGTGCGCCTGCATGTGTATGTATGTGTTGTGTTTGGGTTCAAATTCTCTTAAATGTGGCTGCTAGGAGTTCAACAAAAGCACTAAGGATTAAACAGCAAGAGATCAGACTTGAAACTGATGTACTAGATATGAAGATATGAAATGAACATGAACAAGCAACTCTTGCAAATATAATGAATGGAGTGTACTTTGGCAGAATTTTCAGATTTTCTTATTTTTGTATAACAGTTAAGTTGACATTTCCACATTAGAATAACTAATGAACCAACTGTACAAAAAGATTTTTTTTTTTGGACACTAGTCACATCACTCACAATTTTATTTTGAGACAGCTCAATATTTATTTAATTAGTTTTACATGTAATAATCTTCCACATACATTTCTTAAACTCCTCGTGCAGCATGATCCACTTCTTTGATGTTGACGGAAATGTTCAGAAGGTTCAAATAAACCTTTGCATAAATGATAAATTGAGCTTTGGAGCTATGAAGAGGCAACAGTCGTAGCAAGCAGTATATTTAGCTATACACTACACTACTAGATATTAGCTACTGTAGAGAAACTATGTTGCGCAGTGTTTAAAACATGCTGAAGGATGAATGGCAAAGAAAAGGATTATACTGCAGGAATGGTTTGAGAAGTATTAATGGATGTAACATGCACTTTTTCTGTGACTCCTGGCTCATTATTCGGATTCATTGTAACTGCTGTAAATGCAGGCTGACTGCAGCTGTCATTCCTCAGAGAAGGAGAAAGCTGCAAACTTGTCAGAACCATCTTAAAGCCTACAGACAGCGAGTATTTTTTATGGGGTATTCCTTTGATACATGTACAAAAACTGATGTTTGCAGAGGCACCAACTCGTCCAACCTATCTGCTCTCTCTCTCTGTCTCTTGTCTCCTGTCTCCTGGCCTGTAGGGTCCTGTCCTCAGAATGTGCTGTCAAGTAAACCTGCACTCTCTGACTTTCAACAGTGTTGACTTTCAACCTGGCTCAGCTGTGAAGTCCCTATCAGCAGCTGTGTGTGCAACCGTGTTATTATCTCGATTACACTCCTCCAGCACACTCCTCCAGGCTCCACCTTAATGAGAGGCCAGGGGGGGGGGGGAAGACAGCATCCAATGGCTCTGGCCTGCATCATTGGACACACATGCTCTACAGAGACACATTTTGACACACATAAATATGTATTTATATATTTAAATGGTATATACACTTGCCAATATAGAATATAGCCACGCCTAAGGTTTACACTTCTGAAAACTCTCCAGACACTAATTCAGACACACAAACACACACCCATCTTCATTTTACAAAACATATGTGAACCGTACAGCCTTCTGCGTGCGGTATGCAGCCCAGTCAGTGTTAGACCCTTCACTGTGGGAAAAGCATGAATGGAAACACATTGTTTGTTGACATATCATTAATTCCAGTTTCTATGTCATTATGCGCAGGCTTTTGAGAGTGCCGTGCTCCCGAGGCTGTACAATTGCTCGCGGTTTACAGCAAAGAAAAAGACGACCTACCTCACATTTCTACTTGATGTTTCACTTCAACTTGTTCTCAGCAGTCATAAATACCAGTGAGGGCTTGTATTTTTAGTTCACGTCTGTGGGATAGTTCAAGCTCAATTCTAAAAAGTCTATCTATTACTGTGTGTGTGTGTGTGTGTGTGTGTGTGTGTGTGTGTGTGTGTGTATACAGTTCATGCAAAGAGAGGAGTGGCTGTTTTTATAAAGGGGGATGACTGTAAAGCTGGGCATCTTTTGGGAAACTTTTTGGGGGGTTCTAGGATGTATATTACGGAGGCTCGGGCTCACAGGGGAAGGGGCTGTGTGGATTTATTTGGCACCTGATTGTCAGGTTGAGTCCCAGGAGGGTGCCTACTGGCCAGAGAGAGAGACTGGCAGGGGGAATGAGGGTAGACTGTTTTCATAGCTGGAAACGTTTTCAAATCTCACTGCCATCTTTTTTTCCCTTCTTTGATAGCTTGCTTCAAAATGAACTCATTGACCCCTTTGTGCGCATTGCTATGTAAACGACAGAAAATTGATGTTCCTCTCTTTCTGCAAGAAAAGCAGAATCAGTCAATAGAAGTCTGTTGGTGCCATTAGCTCTGCATCATCATGAGACATTTACTGCTAAAAAGACTTTTGTCAGAATGAATCAATGACATGCTTACGTGATTTCAGGCCAGAGGACTCGAGGAGGGTCATCACGCATAAACAAGTGACTCTTAATTTGTGAACTTGATAGCTGGGAGGTACTGCTCTTCCAATGTCGCCATAAAATACAACATCTTCAATGATAACATTAGATACAGTAAAGTACACTTAGTGTAGTGCTAGTGTAAAAGTCTGGATGACAGCATGATTTCTTCCTGTTTAGACCTACCAACCATCATACCATCCTTTAAAATGAGTGAAAGTAGCCTATACAATAAACGGAAACCTACAGTAACAGGAGCTTTATACTGTATAATATTATATCACATCATGGAACAATATTATACTGCAGTGTAGAAGTGACTGGCTTCATGTTGCAAATATGTACTGCTAATGTGGCTGAGTTTAATTACTGGGAATTGAACAGGAAGTTTTGTTTGTTTTATCTTATACTGTCAAAAAAGTACTGATCTATGAAGCATACTTTTAAACTAAAACGACAGGTATATAATGTTGTCAATGGTTTAGAGTTGTAAAATGTACATCCATTTTTTTTTTTAATCATAAAGACGAAGGTTATTAATGGATACTAAAAGCATTTTATTAGTGGAACATGCAGTTGCAACGTTTGGATTAGCTGCTTTATTGATACAAATGTGTAACAGATGTGTAATAAATGTGTTAACACCTCATTTATAGTAAACTGGTGAAACATGTGTAGGGTGGTGCAGTTCAATAGTTTAACATTCGTAAATGAGTTTTGAAGCATTTAAGTGTTATTTGCTAACATCAACAAATGACTTCCAGATATAAGAGATGCTTCTTAACTCCTTTTCTTCTTACAGTTCAGTATTCGAAACAGGCTGCAATTGCAGTCTTGTAAGTTGGCCTGAATTGTTTATGCATAAAAACCAAATTAGAACCTCTGAAACGCCCTGTGGCACCTACACTACACCTCAGTTTGGAGCTCCCACCATCAACATGTGTGGTATTCGACACTGTTCTGGTGCCTGGACATCAGTGAGGATGTGAAGATGCTATGTTTTGTGGAAAGCAGTATCTAAATGATTTTCCATTTTCAGCTCCTAATCCTGAGAATTCGATCTAAAGTGTCAACATAATGTGTTAATCTTATACTTAGGAGAAGAATTTGCATGTGTGTCAGGCTAACGATGAACTCCCTGTGTGATCTGTTGTTACGTGAAGTTATTTCATTTAAGGCACAAGGTGTCAAAGACCAGCAGAGAAATCTGAACTATTGTCCATTTGTCTTTTTGTCCCTGTTTATCTTGCCTTGGCAGAGGTTACACCCCTAGATTTTTCATTGTGTTTCTATTTTTTGTAAGAATCCATCCGTCAAGCTGGAACTAATAAAGAGGCAACGCAAGACTGGAGGCCAGGTCCAGGGGTGGTGAGAGGGTTACGAATGGTAGGCTGTGGCTAAAGAAGCAAAAACCTCTGAATGCGGTGACCAAACAATGACACTCTCATTTTGACAGTGAACAGCTGCACCCTCTTTCCCTCTGTATTGCTGTGTCTCTATCTATCGATGTGTGTGTGTGTGTGTGTGTGTGTGTGTGTGTGCGTGTGTGTGCAGGAGAGACAAGCAAACTGGCTTCAGCTTGCTCTGGGACTTTATCAAACCATAATCACAACTCTTGCTGTTTTTAGTGTCAGCCTCAAATGTGATACTGTGTAAGTGTTAGTGGCTGTGGTTATGCCCCATAATATTCTCTGCTGTTCTGTAAAAACAGCTGTAATCTTCACAACATGCTGGCTGCAATTTTCCTGCCTCACCAACTTTTTACTTCAGTGACGTCCAACAGAGCTACTTTGGGGTGTTGTGTGTCATATGAAGTGTAAAAAAAAGAGTTTTGCTAAATTATAAAAATAGATTTTAGTGTTATATTATTTCCTCTAGTCTACTTTCTAAGCCTTAATGAGGAGAACATACGTCATCCTGGACGACCACACACGCAACTCTCTTTTTAACTTCATGGTCCATTGGTTTAATGTTTATACATACAAGGTTTTATATTTGTGATGGTTTTTATTTATGACTGAAAAAGAATAACAAATGTAATTTCAACAAATTCAGTGTTTTTGCTCTCCATCTGAAAATGGAAACTTGTGTTTTGGTGACCCAGGATTACCAATCAAGTTTCAGAAATGTTATAAAAGAAGCCATAAACACAGTGCAACATTGTTCATGCTTATTTTTGGCTATATACTTAGCATATTTTACAGTTCCCTGTAAAAGAAAGCCCGTCATTATGCCTCATGTGTAAACAGAAGGAGATCTTTGGTGTTGCTAGGAGTGGTGCTGCTGGCAGAAGTGGCCAGAGGTGGAAATAATTATTCATTATCTTGGACTGCAGCTGACCATTTTTCTCTCCGCTGGATGTGACTCTCTCTGTGCTCTAGGCAGACTGACAGTGAATTAATGTGACCGGCTGTTAATAAACCTGTTGTTTGGGACCTAATCCGGGTTTATAGAGGAATCCACTGCAGGGCTTTACCACTGTATCCTCTGAATGCAACACTTCAGGGCTGTTGGGGGAAGCTGGTCAGTCACACAGTTTCCACGAACATACTTGCATGTACACAAAGAGCTATTCTTAAATATGCAAAGGAAGACAGGCTTGTAAAAGAGCCGTTTCAGTTGTGGCCTCCTGCACGGTCTTTGTAATGTTGTTCAGATGTGCACAGCTTCAGCAATAGAAACACTGGAAATGGAACTCGAGTCATCTTTTGAATCAGCATGTGCACTGATGTAAGTGGCATTCATCCTTCACTACATTTAATAAGACAAAGCGAGGATTCAGACAAAAAACAGCCCTGTGTTAAAACAATGCAAGGGACTGTGTTGGTTGGGGGAAGTCCAGTTTGAGTAACAGACTGATGTGTTTAAAGGCTTATCAGAAGCCAAAATACACAATATAAACTGGCATGTACTGCAAGTAACTGACATGCAAGCAAAGGATAAGGCTGATTCAACTTTTTTTTATATTTTTTGCGGGAGCCCCCTTGCCTTTACCTCTTCATGTGCCCTGCAATTGACTCACACCTAACACTGCTGCACGTTTTGCAAGGAATGCTCAGCATTTTAAATAAATGAAACCTCACACTTTTGATTTAATTTAATAACACCTAACTTGGCACCAGGATCCTCATCATGATAAGCTGAGCAGGAGGAATGTGAGAGGTTCAGCTAAAGTGCTTGGATCCTCCTGGCTTTTTGGCAACTGTCATAAACCGAGGCGAAAAAGTGGAAGAGTTGGAGAGGAGGGGAAACTATATAAGGCAGGGAGAGCCACGACGAGTTGGCACGGTGTAAAGATGTTTATGTAATCTCATCCCTTCTCCTCAACTCCTTTAATCTCTGTCAACCCGTCTGTGTCGAGTGACAGAGAGCGGGGTGGGGGCGAGGGTGAACACTAGGGCCTTATCCTAGCCCTCATGGTGGTCGGACCACTGCCTGCTCAGTGGATGGTCCGCCTCTGTGAAAACCTGGACCATTTCCTGTCCCAGGCTTCCCGCCTAATACCAAACAGACCTCTCCCTCAATCTCCTTTCTATTCAGTAAACTGCAGGGGTGTGGCGGAAGTGAGGTATTAAACCGTTTTTCTTGACATGTATCTAATAGTTTCGATATTTGACAATGTTATATACTGCACTGTCGCTTCTTATAATTGAAAACGTTAACCGCAAATATATTAAATCCACATGAGTTTTTCATTTGAAGTTTACTTTAGGTGAACTTTGACCAGTCTTCTGGCTGAAATGAACCATCCACCTTTATTTAACCTCATCTGTGGGATGTTTAAACTGCTCCACAAAGGAACAATGGTTTACTGACAATTATGAGACAGGAATAGATTTTACAAATGCATCTAAAAAAATATTTTCCTGTTGGCAGCCAAGCTCAAACGTATGCAGTTAGTGAGCTTTTTAGCCCTGAAAGCTTCTTTTTTTCACCTCTTTAATAAAACTCTTTAACTAAAATTGAATAAAATGAAATAATTTTCGACCCCAAGAACAGAATTTCAGGGGAAACAGAAAGAAGCTCAGGGAGATAATGACTAATTCCTGCATTTTCCAGCTCGCTAACAAGGATGCGTGGATGAATTTCACTGTGCTATTCCTGGTGTGACCAAGTCTTTTAAAGAGGACATTGTTGCTGTGAACACCACAATCAAAATTCAATTCACCTCCATACTATAGGGGTGGTAGCAGAATGTTTAGAAACCAATATCTCTAAACTGGAGCAAATAGACCAAAACCATCTGTGTGACCACCAGGTAAGTAATAAAATCTGTTTTTTTGTAATTTGGGTGAAGTGACCCTTTAAGCTTGTGGTTAAGGAGGATGGAGATGTATCCAACACTACAGGAAGGATCACACTGAGTCACTCAGTATGCTCAGTATACTGTATGCGCTTGTACGTCTCTATATATGTGTGCGTGTGTGTCTATGTGCCTACATATGTGGATGTGATTTATTATTTATGCATGCAGAGGGAGTGGAAAATCACAGCAGGAAGGAGATCAGACTTGTGATCACAAAACAAGCCCAGTGCACAGGAGCTCGCTGCTCTGGGATCCCATCTGTCCCATAAAGAAGCTACTGCTGGGAGATGCCTCCAAAAGCGCTTTTTTATGGGGGGCACCGGGGGCCAAAGACAGAGACATGTGTTTTCATGCAATGGAAAGAGGGTGTGGAGAGTACCTGAAGGTAAAGACCGAGACAGCATCCATCTACAGGTTTGCCAAGGAGGTTTTAATGAGCACTTTGTGAATGCCAAAGTGTTTGTATCTTGACAAGCTTGATAATAACCTACATTAAAAATGACAACAAAAATGTTTTCCCTCGTCTCTCATTTGCCTTTTCTCATTTTTTTTTTTCACCAACATTGTCACTTGACGTAACGTCTTAGCAACATGTGTTTGCAGTTTGATATCTCAGTATGTTTTTGATTTAAGCAAGAACAATGCTAATTCTCTCAGGCCGCCCTCCTAGGATATTAATTTCAGTGTACAGATGAGTCATCTATGGGTGGTGTTTTTTGTTCTCTCTCTCTGGGGTTGTAGAAGGAGGACAAAGCTTCAATTATTATTCTTCCATGTCAGTGGATGGTGTTTCATTTGCACTTTGAGAATGTTGTATAAAGTGCAAACAACAACAAGTGTTTCTTTGTTTGATTTTGCGCCATTTTGAGCCTTACATTAGAGGTTTCCATGCACTGTTCTTTCACACAGCCTCGCTACAGTGCAGATTGCCAACAAAGGCTCTGTGTGGCAACCTTTGGAAAATGAGTGGGTGAGGCGACTCTCTCATGAAACACAAATATTAATCTAAGTTAAAGACGGTAGTTAGCTTTTGTTCCCATGAAACCTGTTTGGAGTGTATCGCCTCGCTTTGACCTGGCAACAAGCTCTGTGAGCGAGTGCTATCTTGTTTAAATCTCCCCATCCCCCCTCTGTCACCACACACACACACACACACACACACACACACACACACACCTTCATGGCTTGTTTCATCCTCTCTCACCTGCAGACAGACCCTCCCTGGTCATCAGCCACATATCCCTCCCTGTTTCCGCTTATCATGATATACTCTGTATTTACATTGAACACCTCGCTGGCATGCTCAGGTTTGTCTGACAAGATCCAGGAAAAGTATGCCTTGAAAGCAATAGTTGCCCTATAATTACACTGCTCTCGTTTCTTTTTAAGCCTCATTTTCACCTCCTCTCTCTTGCTTGCATTTTCTGTCTTCTTTTCTTTCTTCCTCTGTCTCTCTCCATTAGCCTACCCCTAACTTATCCACCCTCCTCAGACCAACCCAGTGTTGAAGTATAAATCAGCCCCAGGGACAGGTGGACATCTGCCAGCCATGAGGAGACCCAGGCAGGAATGTGATCACTGATGCAGCTCAGAGAAACATTTCAATCCTGGCACAAGGGGGACTCCGCTTTTCCCAAAACCCCTTGTTCAGCCCCCACACCTCCTCTTCACTGATTCGGTTGACAGGGAAGGATACTGGAGAAATGCCCTCTGCCTTCCTTTTGTGTTTTGTTTGCATCCAGGATTTTTTTTTTTATATAAGGGGATTACGAAAAAAATGATATTTGAGAAAGAGGCAGTGGGAGGATGTTTGATTCGAAGTGATGAGCCTGAAAGCCCAATGGGACGCAATGCAATTTCAACTGGAGTGAGTCTATCATAAGATTTTGTTGCCGCTCATATGCAGGCTGCTCAGGTTAGCGGGTTAATGAGTGAAATATGTGGGCTCGAGACCAGGCTGTTCTTTCAAGACCCAGCAGGGTGTAGCACAATAACAGCTCTGCTCTTACGCTGACCCTTTGGAAGAATAAAATGAACTCTTGATTTCACTGCTCTCAGCTTTTCTTCCCTATATTCCCTTGAAGAGCAAGAGTAACGCTAATGAAAAATGTCACTATGCCCTTCCGAGCGTATGGCTTTCATAAAATTTGGTCAAGATGGAACTTGGTGGCCACGAAAATTTACAGCTGAGCCCCCTGAGCTGGTATACGGCTCTTACAGTTGAGGAAATGTTGGTAGCGAAGCTGGTTGCAAAATATGACAAGCCCTGGCTCAGAGTACACTCTGTGAACCCAAATAAATGTGACATATAAGACAACGTTATTGTCAGTGCTGCCTCAGTTGTGTGGTCGATCATCGATGCAACCTACCAGAAGAGGGTTTTTTTTCCATGTAGCTCGCAGCTGTTAGCAATTAGTATGTCAACTCCTTCAGCATGGGAGTTGACATATTATTGTGATCACATGTTTACCATGTTTTGTGCGAGGCTGCTTTCACCAAAACCATACAGCCTTCTCATTATAGCTGCACAGTGCATTTCTGGGAGGAACGTGACTCCAGTAATAAGTTGCAAATGCTCACAACATTTCGGAATTGACATTCAAAATATATAGTGCCATAAAACGTCGGAGATTCTTCAACAATACAGTTTCTGGGGAAGTGCTGATGAAAGCTTTGGTCAGCACATTGTAGTGATGATGTTGAATATCTGTTTAGTCTCGTGAATTGTATCACCAGACGGTTAAATACGTTTCCTTTCTTTAAACGACTCAAATCTTTCATCCACACCCAACAGAACCAGAATTAAGGTCCTCTAAATGTATGCATAATAAAATGTTTATTTTAAAGAAATAGTTTGATAGTTAGACTATACTACTCTCACCTATGTCCAGTAAATCAAGATCTACATCCACCATCCAGTTAGCCTAGCCTAGTCTTACTGCTAAGTGAAGCTAACTTGCACTAGGGTAATTTTTAGCAAAGTCGATCTTCTTATCTAACTCTCGGCAAGACAGCGAATGAGCTTATTTCCAAAAATGCCGAACTATTCCTTTAAGACTTACAAAGCAACTCACTTGTAAAAACAGCTATATATACACATTATTGTTTCTTTGTTGTTGTTGTTGTTGTTGTTTTCCTGTCCCACTGGATTGTGCATGAAAAACTTGAGCTAATTTGCCTGCAGTTGCTTTCTCCCTGTTTCCTTGACAACAGAGGGCAATCCTCCCACCCACACCACACCACACCACACCAGACACAACACACACACACACACACACACACACACAACCACTATTTTCCTCCCTCCCTTCTTCCCCGAGCTTGCCCTTTTTAGGCTGTTCCTCTTTTTTTTTCATCTGAAAAGGGGGATAGGATGACAGCTTTTCCTGCTTCTTGTGGATTGGAGCCGAGAGAGAGAAAACTCTGTTACTCACTCCGTCTCCAACTTTGAGAGGAAGTTACCACCTCTTCCCCAGACTCTGCACATACACGCTCGGGCAGACACACACGCTCTTAAGGACTTGACCACAGCAGCAACAGGGAATCAACAGAAACAGTCAGGACTGCTTGTAATGCAGTGGGGTTTTTTTTTTCAAAATTTGGAGGGAAAGAAGGCTGAAATTTGCAGTTTGACTCAAGCTTTCTGCGTGAACTGAAAGGTTTCAGAGGGACGTTTCTTGTCATCACAGACCGGTGAGTTTGACAGTTTATTTCTGTGTACGTACTGTACCATAGAAACCCCAGTGAACCACAGCTTTTCTCTCACTGTAATTTTGACAATGGGTGAACTCTTCCTGTAGCTGAGTGTCTACAATTGTAATGCTCTGCAGCTCAAGTGAACTAAAACACGAGTTTTCCAGGCTTGTTTAGAGGTGCGTGTGTTTGGGAAAACTTCCATGTGCTATGAAGTTTGATATCTGGTTTCCATCACAACAGCTTTAATACGTTTTTACTTTACATGAAATGTGAGTTCCTTGTGTGATTGTTTATATTTTAATAAACTGTGCTTAAATAGGACAGAGAAGTAAATGAGTTTTTGGTACCAACAGAGTAAACACCAACATAAAGCCGTTTTATGCATGATGTTGACATATCCATATTTTATTACAGTATACCACTATGTTTTTTGTCATTATCAGTCATGGACTAAGCTAAAAATCCACATCCATCCAAGCAGCTGCTAACTGTGTGTGTGTTTTCAACATGTATATATTGAACCGCTGCCAAAGAGAGCTGATGCAGCACTTATAGTTGAGACGGGACAGGAGAGCTTTCCCGTGCAGCTGCACTTTATTGGTTAGGCTTGCGGTAAATAATTAGTTGTCACCTTGCTACAATCAAAGCAAACATCGTGTTGCTTTTTGTATTTTCTGTGAGGCCAGATAAAGCAGACATCATATTATCAGAGACAAGTGAGGTAAGAGACGTCTCGGGATCTCAAAATGAGGCATGAAAAGGGTACACATGGTGCATATGGCTCTATTTTTTTTTCAGCTGTTGCTTTTTTTTGCATTTCCTTCTTTTTTTTTTACATGAGACCATAGAAACATTCATGCGGAAAAGCAGTTAACCATATGCTTCAGCATAGCTCTGTCTCTCCACTGGACGTCTGTGGTCAGCACCTCTTATCAGAGAGAAAGCGAGGTGAAGGAGGAGGGAGGTGATGGGTGGAGGCAGGATAGGGTTGGGCTGCCTGCTCTCAGGGGTCTCCTTTAATTTACACTCTATGAGTGGGCTGGCAACACTTAGCTGTGCCTCCTCCAGTCAATCAGATAACCTGCCATAGGAGTGTGAATGCTTAGTTAAGTAACCCCTTTAAGGCTTGCTGGGAAAACTTGACTGCTGTATGACCCCTCTGAGCTATTCATCCAGCAGATTTTCCTTTTTACAAAGCCCCACTCACTTATCTGTCACCCTGTCTTATCTGTCCTGGGGATGGTTGTTAAACTCACTCTGTTTACCCAGAGATCAGAGGTCAGACTGCTGGTCCAAACTTCCAGGGTACCAATCTGTTTTCAGGGGACATACGGAAAGTTTCAGTTGTCAAAGCTGAGATAAGTCAAGAGAAATGAAGTCTGCATAAACACAGAGACGAGAAATAAACACAACTTCTTGCAACCAAAGGGGTCAAATGTGCTGTTGTTTTTGATGTTTATCACAATAATGATGAATATGAAATATGTCCTTAAAGCCAGAAACCAGATCATGTCATGATGCCATATTTTCGAGAGCCTGGAGCCACTTATTGGCTGATTTAGCAGTCTTACAAATTATTTTTATTTTATAGCAGTGTTGTCTTTTCTTAAACATAAAAAGGCACTGTTATCACAAAATAGGCCCAGTGGATGTTCACCCGGTGTGTGTAGAGCAGCTACTTTAATTTTCAGTTTTTCATTTATGGCTTAAGTAGAGCACTATTATATTAAAACGGGACTGTATTAGACCACGGTAATAACAACAAGGTGATTTGCAATTAAAGTGTCAGGTCAGCGATTGATGTCTTAATATGTATAGATACATTATAATGTGTCTCTTATGTCCCAGAATCTTTACTTGGAAAAAATCTGCATCAAGAGTTTGCTGTTGGTTGGTCAAGTTCTGTGTTGTAGCTATTGTGCAGGAAGTGCAACAGGAAATGTCAAACAGAGTAAATGTTTCAACATACAGGGACTGCAGATGGCTAAATCTGGTGCATTTACATGATAGACCTAAATGTTCATGTTAATTAATGTGCATTGCCCCTTTTTAAATCAAATAAATAATTTCATGATGCAGATCTGTTTATTGAACTTGATGATTTGGAAAACTGTAGCCCACCAGTGGCTCCCATACACAGCTATCTGGGCTTTGGCAGTTTATTTACTTAAATCACATTGACCTTAATTGACCTATGACTTTGACTGGTCTCTACTGGTGACCATAATAGAGATGAGTAAGCAAGATAAAATAAAATAACAAATATCCATCACAAACACTATGTGAGTAATTAATGTATGAATAGTTAACATATTGATATAATAGATTACATGATGTGTATTTTAGAGATGACATGGAGCCATTAGTGTCAACCAGATCAGCTGATCATCAGCTGATCTCTTTGAAGCACCCATTTCCCTAACAGTGTGGTCCATTCAAACACTTTGCTTTTTTTTACTATTGCTGCTTTTCCTTGTGTTTTTTGGTTTAAGTTGGTTCATTAACTATTAGTTTAATCTCACGACAATATCTAGAATACACAAGGAATAAACATATAGTAAAAAACCCTCATAAATATACAGTGTTATGGTCAGGAGATGGGAGAGTTTATATATAGCTAAAGGTTTACTGAGAGCACTTTAACAGTGGTTTTCTTTCATGATGTGGTCCTGTTTATAAACTCATTGTTCAAATGGGAATGGCGACACTATTAAAAGATCAATAAGAAGATATAAATAACAAGAACTTATGCAGCTCTAATCTCACTAACATTAAGTAAATGTTCTCAAATAGGATGCAACAAACTAGAACCGCCAAGTGTTTGGTACATTTGTTGTTTAAAGCAACATTCGTAAAAGGATTACAGACAATCAGAAAACATTGATTACATAGGCTGTACTTTTCTTTTGGAACAAACCAAATCTCTCCAATGCTCCAGCCCTCAGGTTAAAAGCCATCACATGACATTTCATTAATTTTATCTACATCATCTTCCTACGTGATAAGGAACTTTTCAGTAGACAGCCCCTATTTTTGGGACTCTGAGTTTAGGATGATCTAAAGCCCACAGCGCTTAAGAGAAACATAGAGGAATGTTCTTATGAATCAATCTCAACATACACAGACAACCAGTTACTGTCAACACACAGACACATACTGTACACACACACAAAAAATCCTGTCAGCAAACACACACACAGCTGTGGCTCCAATGTGGCTTCCTACTGCCATGAGCACTGCTTGATTTGCCTGATTAGTACAGTAATAATTTCAGGATGAAGATGGTACACGGGATATCTCCTCTTGATTTACATAGTAATGCATTCTGACTCTGCCCCACATCAGGAACACATCTGGGAGCTATTAACCACTTGCCCTAACCTCAAGCTCAGTTCCATATCTCCATTACCGTCCCATTACCTGCCATAGCCCACAAAACATGCTCTTCGCAGGACAAGCAGCGCACTGTGCTTCACTCTTTATGACATGAGGATACACAGGGATTCATTGGGGCAAGGGTTGCAGTTACTCTGAGCCATGCTGGCGTCATGTTGGCATACTGAGTCATGTTGAATTTACAACACTGCCCTTGTTGAAAAGTGCAGTGTCTAAAGTCAAATAATTATTGGTCCACATTGCCTGACTGGTTTGATTCTGTGTTTACCCGTGGAAAACATTTTAACAAAGCTGTTGTTCTATGTTGTTAGAACATAGTTCTGTTAGTTCTGTTGTTGAGTCTATGTCAAATAAAGTGCCTGCCCAAAGCCAAATACATCTACATGTATCAAACATTAAACCATTTTCAAGAAGTTTGGATAAGATCAAATCGTCTAATGGAACAGAAACATCCAAAGTTTGAGTGCTACACAAACAACACGGGTTTAATTGTAAATTTATTTCCACTTAAGACCCGATCAAGAGAAAACGTAATAAAAGTTCTAACTTTGTGCTGGAGCTGTTTGTCTCTGCAGCTGGCAGTATACTGAAGTTCAGAATAGGGTCAAAAATGATTTAAAATGTGTTGGTTTGTTTTAACCTACAAAGTGTTAGATGGGTGGGTTTTTATTGAATCGGGATCTTTTATTTTCCTAAACTAAAAGCCAATATATGCTGCCTCCAAAGTGCTTTTAGGGCAATCTGAAATTCATGAAAAGTGACTTTCAGATCTTGACAAAAAAAATCCTCTTAACCCTTGTGCTACCCTGTGGAGAAGACACTGGGTCAAGATAATGGGCCACTGGGTCAATATGACCCAGCAAGGGTTAAAGTGCAGTCACTTCGACCATATCATAGAGTCTTCATCAGCAGATGAAGTTTGCCCAGTTCTCATGAAAATGTCGACGCTCATACTTTTCATGATTCTAAGCATTTCTAGGACTTTGTCTCCTTGTTATGCACAAGAGTTGAGGCTGTCAGTTCATTGTTGACGAAACAATCTGCACTCGTTCGCTTGTTCTATAGCAGACGTCCCAGAGTTCCATGACAAGTGAGCAAACTTCATCCCCTGATGAATCTAGTGACATATGGCATTTGAGCCTAATTTGAAACCCAATTTGTGAAACCTTTTGGTGAATAAAGGGGAGAAGTGCAACCAAAATTGTCCAGAATCAAACCTGGACATCACAGGTGCTCCACGTCTACACCCTGTTTCCAAATGCAACAGTTTTCCTCTCAGTCAGAAACTCTGGCAGGCCTTGACAATGGAGAAGCAGAACTAACAGTTTGCACAGCTTCAAACCCAAGATCTTCATGTCAATAGGAACCAGGAAGAAATGCACTCGTACTTTTCCTTTGCAACTTTCTTGGATGTGAAAAAAGCTCCATGCGGCTTCCACAAGAAATTACCTTCATCCTGTGGACCTTCATGAATGCTTTCACAGACACTGTAAACAGAGATCTTGGTTTGGACAATGTTTCTGTTTACCGGGTGGAAAGTAATTGCCTTCACCTCTGCTGTTTTGGGGATAGTTTGAAGTTCCATTATGTACTTGGAGACCATTTTCTGGCCTGATTACAGGTGTGTGATAAATGGCATGTGGAGACATCCAGCAGATACTTTTGTGATAGAGTTTCAGATTCTTTGGCAGTTTGAACGTTGCTGTTTACCTTTCATCAGCTACTGAAAGAATTTCTTCATGTGTGACAGAATAACTGAGCCAAGACTGAGCTTTGATTCAGTATATTTATTTAGGGGAACGCGCAGAGTTGCAGAATGTGCTCTGCAAGCTGAAAATAGTGAATAAATTACCCAGATTGTTTTGTTTGATTGGTTTGTTTGATGCTGTGCATCATTAAGTCCAGACAGGTTATTTTTCAGTAGCAGAATCAAAGTAGGAACATTTTAATGAACATAATCAAGAGCAAAGACACTATGTAAGGGGCTATAATGTCTAACGGCAGCTTCTGTGATCTCCCTCACTAGAGGGAGACCGTGTGTGGACTCAAGTTGAAAAACAATGAAATGTGATTAAATTCAAATCTGGCAGTTTTCATTATGTGAAGCTTCATCCCAGGAGAACCACAGAAAGGCCGGTGCGCCAGGAATTGTTGGGGCTGCACAGAAATTTGAGGTATTAAAAACATTTTTTCCCTCTGCGTTTCGGCGTGTGCCTTGACAATGAGAAAATAACACCAACTCGCTCCCTTGTGTAATCTGACCTTTTCATCTTCTGTGTATAAATCAAATGTAGCTTGACTCCCTGTATAAATTCCACTGAAGGGTTATGACTTTGATTTCTTCATTATGGAAAAGTAGTGTTGTGGTTCAATGGTTTATGAAACAAGTATTACTGGTCAAGTATCTAGGGAAAAGGGCTTCTGTGACTTTGCTTTGGAGGTCTGATGAATGATCCAGTTGATCTGTGTACAGTAGACAGCTCTGTCATTCTGTCCCAACATACTTATCTTAGACAATGGCAGTGATGCAGAAGGAAGGCTTTGACCTGAATGTTGCCCCCGCGGGAAAAGGGACAAACCTTCTGGGAAGGAAGGCCCATTGTGGTTATCTCCAAGTGGATGACAACCAAAATATCACAAACTATATGAAAGTTTGGAGTTTGTCTTCCACTCAGCTGCTCAATCCAAACCAAAGCAAACAAAGCTCAGTCAGAAATAGTGTTTGACCTCTTCTCAGTCCACAACACCACACCATAGTGTGTTTATGCTGGCTTTAGTTTGAGGACATTTTCTGCTGTGACTTTACATAAATAACTCATTGCTGACTGACGAATTAGATGAGCTAGTTGCAACCTTTATCATTTGTTACTGGGATTATATTTGGCTTTGGTTTAATATGAGAGATGGCGACATAAGTTTCCCACACAGTTAAAGCCATTTGAGGATGGGTTAATTGATTATTTAATAGTCAGCATTGTGGAAGGGAAGGAAGGGGATGGGAAGGGGATGCCTGAGTGTTTGACCTCAGGATATGAGGCCAGGAAAGAGCAAATGATAAGCTAGCAGGGACAGAAAATAGGACTAAACATTAACGTCACAGGAACTCAGACATGGTAAAAAGACACGTGCTGGCCCAGGTTTGGCAAGACCATTGGAAAATTACAATTGAACTGACAATAACACCATATGGCATCCTGGTTCTTGACATATTCTCGCTTCTATGGCAGAGCAGTTGGTGTGAAAGCTCCCACCAGTTAGCACTCCCCCCAAATTGCTGTTCAGAGTGTGAAAAGTGCAAAGCTTTGTTTGTTTGTTTATTTGGTTTTTGCCAAAGTGCGTGGATATCCTGGTCCTAGCCAATCATTTGGAGTTTTTGTTTTTTTAAGTAAACTGCCATGGTTAGTGTCAATATTTAATTACACCAGGAGCCATAATTTGAGGACTGTTTTCATTCATAATATTTACCAGGCGTATAATGCAACTTAAGTTTGAGTAAAACATGATGAGACAAAATGATACCTCAAATCACTAAATGCAAGACTCTTTTGTTGTAATTAGAGGCTCGTTTTCAAGGCTGTAACATCTGCAATAGAAAAGCAAATTGGGTCACTTGGAGAAAATGACTAAACGTTGAGTCATGGATAGTACATAGCTGGTGAGGAGAAGGTCTGTTAATAATTTCCTTCTTGGGGTAAAACACAAACACAACAAAACAACAGGGCATGATAATTAGTGTTTAGATAGGTCTCCAGTTGTCATTAACCACCAGTAACAGATGCCTGAAACCCGATGAATCTCAGGTTTGCTGCATTCCAGTGTGAGAAGAGGCCAGTTACTGTAATGTAGGTGTCCAATCATTAGCTTTGACCTTGGCTTCCAGAACAGCTTTAGTCATTCGAGCCGTTCGCTTTATTACCCTTGAGACAAAAACAAAATATCTCAATGGAAGCCCATGTTCTTCAGCTCTGCTTGGATAATGATGAATAGATTCCATTAGTGGTGAGGGATTAGGCTCTGCGGGAGGGAGGAGATGAACTTGTTCATAATTGAAAAGAATAGGAAGGAAGCTCGACAGGAAGACAGCGTGTAGGTCCATCCCTGCGGTGCACTGCGGGAACAAAAGGCCCATCGTCCTGCTCCCGTGGGGGCCGAGGAGGTGGCCTGGAAACCATGTTGCCATAGTGACTGCTCTGTCACTTAACCCCCGAGCGCTGTCTCAGTCAGGCGCTCTGTAGTGTACATAGGTACTGCCAAGAGTCAGCAAGATCAAAATCTGCTCTGGAAAGCACAGAGGCTCTGCTAAACCAACTATAGCTGGCAGAGGAGCTTTTTCCTAAACAGGGCTATAAGTTGGAAAAGTTCACAGCGCAGCATTTTTCACAGCCCTCGAGGCCTCGATCCCCCACCTGGCATGTAAAACACATACCCCCAGCAAGTTACAGAGCTTTTATTAGGCAAAGGAAAGTGATTCTGGGACTCTTGTTGTAGGATTTTATAAAAGTTGTTGTGGTTTGAGCTGCTAGAAACATGAAGGGAGTTTAAGTTGCAGGAATAGTTAATATTAAACTATATGTTAGAATGTTTTCTTCCCCTTATTCTGCTTTCATCCTTAAAAGGTTGTCAAACTGAAATTTGAATTGCCCCCAGTGTGTGAGTTAATATAATGATACTATAACGGTACATGCAGCTGATGTACAGTGTATTTCTCCATTGAGTTGATGTTGAAACCGCTTTTTAAACCAGCTTTGCTCTACAATATCATCCAATATGCAATATTTTGGACAACCCATCGTGCTGTTAAATTTGTATGCCACTCGGAAAGTGGAAACTTGTGAGCTAGGCTAACTTGCTTCCACTAGAAAAGTAGAAGACATTTCCTTTTATCTGTGATATTTCAACACGTGCCGAGTCATTGGCAGCTCCTGCACACTCACACAGTGTTGTGTTTGTTGCACATTGTCCGACAGAGCGCAGCCTACATAGCGTTAGCTGTCTCTCTGTAATGGGTCCAGAGACAGACTGTCCTGTAACTGCCGCACTCCGTGCAAAAGCCCGCTCTTCGATTCGAATCACGACACGGAGTAACAAATGTACAAAGTCAGACAGTAAAGGCATCATCTGTCAAAATTCTCAACCCCTGGAGAACAAAATAAAAATGTCTTCTTTTGGGGAATACAGTTTTTTCCAACACAAGTCAAAAACAAAACTAAGTTTTAACTTTTTAACATTTTTTTCTGTAAGATATTATTTACTTTTTAATACCGCAATGTAGCCTGACCGTTCCTGTGTTTTTACAGTCTCTGTGCATTTTACCCTGTGGGGGCACAAGGCAGCAAAGCTGAACCACTGAAAATTGAAATGCCAGCTTCCAGTCTCTTGCTGGACCGTGTATCCTGCAATAGGCCTGTCGTTGTTTGCATTGCAGACGCCTCAGTGAGTTTGGATCTAATGTAGCCTGACGTGTGTGTGTGTGTGTGTTTGCTCTTGTCTGTTTAGACAGAAGACCAAAGATCACAGGCCCTGATCCAACAGCGAGGGAGAGAAAGAGAAGCGTGAAACAGTTTGCATCCATTCTCCTTCCACTATCTTCTCGTTACACTATGAGCTGGGACTGAGGACGTGCTCCAAAGTTTCATTTTGTGGTGAGTTTTTATCTGTACTCCACTTTCTGTTTACTTCTGCTTTTACAGGAGAATGTTTGCAGTGTTTTAAAGTCTATTAGTGGCCCACATCACATATGGTTTACACGTGTGGTTTTATGCTTGAATATTCCTGAAAGCTGAATAAACAAATAAGCACAAATGCTGCATAAATCATTGAGATATTCACTTCATGATACAAATCTGAGGTTATCAGTGGATACAATTTAGAGGTAAATGCAAACACAAACATGTGGTTTGTGCAATTTTGGACATCCATATGATCCATGTGTAGGCACGGTGACATGTGGTTCGACTTAGAGAGCAGCGCACACAGGTTAAAGTGGGGCGGCTTCAGAGTTTGTCATCATTTCACATGAACAGACTGTTTTTTCCACAGCCTGCCACAACAAAAAGCACATGTTCAAGGCGAATGGCACTAACATTAGTTGGAAGGATTAACGGCTCCTCCTTTTATTTTGAACTGGTCTCTCCTCTGTTGCCATCAACACTCTTATGTGTCAACACCGTGATGTCATCAAGCCAGGAGGGAGGTGGAAATTGTTCACAAAGTGGAGGAGAAAAGCAGGAGTCAGCAGGAAAGGGCAGCTGGGTGGAGGATGAGGAGGAGGAGGGGAGCTGGATATGGTTAACGGAGGAAATGCAGAAAGACCCGGCAGCACAACGTGACCCTGGTTTGGTGTTCCATGCAGGCAAATCCAATACATTTATTTTCAGATGAGAAACAGGCTGGTTTCTTCTGAGGACAAAAGCTACTGTGTGAGAAGGTAGCATAAAGCTAACACAGGGGACATTGAGGATTGAGGAACCAGACTGCAAAGGAGAACAAACGTGGACTGTTATCGAAGGCCTATGTCATCTGGTGCACGGCTCCAAAGGTTTTACCTTAAGAAAGACGGAGAGTTAGTAGTCACGCCTGTACACAGGAAGTGTTAAAAACACAATAGAGCTCGGACTGACAGGAATCCCATGAGGCAGGAGGCATGAGTCCTTTGTGGCTACTTGGAAAATTGACTCTTGACCTCTTTTATAGAGGGCTGTCATGGTTCTAAGAGAACGCCAGAGGCAGGGTGCCATGTGCCAAATGCGTTATGATGATCCCAGACGAAGTCAGTACTTTAGAAGGACACACACAGTGGTGCTTTTGTTTGACACTTGAAGGCCTCATCCCACCCACCCGAAGGCATATGAAGAAGTACCACGGTCAGTGGGTTTGACATCCAGGCGCTGCAGGAATGTGACCTTGGAGGAAGGGTGTTTGGGAAATATTTCAAAGCCCTTTAGCACCTGGACGAGCAGTAACATGGTGTCTAGTTGCATTATATACCAAAGTCAGATTGAATATAGTGCGTCAAATGTTTGTTGTTTTTCAGGTGTACAGAAAGCAAAGTCAAGATCACCATGGATGTGAAGAAAAAAGAAATGGACCTCCTGAGCAACAGCATAGCTGCATATGCACACATCAAAGGTAAGTCACACCGCAACCCTGCAATACAGTACCTATATCCACCTGTGTTAGTGATCTCTTTACGAAAATACAGGATTTTAGTCTATCTGATGTTGTTCGCTTTTGTCCTTTCCTTAGCAAACCCGGAGAGCTTCGGCCTTTACTTCGTGCTTGGAGTGTGTTTCGGACTGGTGCTGACGCTCTGCCTCCTGGTCATCCGCATCTCCTGCAAGACACGGACCAACATCGTCTCCTCCCCGCTGGAGAAAAAACACTTAAAGGACATCAGCGAGGAGGACGAGGAGAGTGAGGACGACGAAGATGACGATGGGGAAGATGTAGAGGCACCTGTCCCTTTGCCCAGCACAGAAATCCCCGTTGCCAATCACACCAGCCAATCAGATGGGACGCTGACTGTGAACGTGTTTACTTCAGCTGAGGAGCTGGAACGAGCACAGCGGCTGGAGGAGAGGGAGCGCATCATACGTGAGATCTGGAGGAACGGCCAGCCTGATGTCCTGGGGTCAGGAACAGGGACTATTGGAAGAGTTCACTACTACTAAGACACGTGTGGCTTCAAGGGAAACACTGTGAGCTCGGCGAAGGACCGACATGGACCTTTGTTTGGGCCTGACGTCCCTGAAGCCTGTGAGACTTGAGAGCATGTGTTAGATACAACGCAACATCATGGAAACAGGACCACAGTGATGTGACACATTTATATGCCGATACTTGGCTCTGACAGAGCTGACCTATGTGATATTGCACTTCCTGTGTAGCAATGTTGTTTTCAACTGCCTACATGAAATTGAACCAAGAGGTGTCTTAAAAGCCAATTAATCCATAAGGACGAGTTGCAGTGTGAATGTGAGAACTGATGGACACTCGAAGTAATTGGTCTATTAAATGTATGGCGCTTAATGACAAAAATGCACGCTACAAATAAGTTTATGTATGTAATGTAAGTGATAACGAAAGCATATGCGAGGACAATGTATGTACTGTATGTTGCGATGAAGATTATTGGTTTGCAGTGAGGATCATTCTCCTAGACTGTTGAGTTTGTGAGGAAAACTCAGAGCAGCTCTTGAAAATGATATTCTCATGCGTACTGTTAAAGGAATTTACAGTGTTCAAACAAGCACATGTCAATCAATTTGAGGGGTCGGATTACACCTACAGAATAACTTGTAGACAATTAAAATTGGAGTCTTTAATTTAAGACTACATTAAAACCATGTCTGTGTTTTCAGGGATAATTCCACCAAAGGAAATGACAGAATTAAAGTATTAAGCTGAAGTAATTTACTGTTGTTGTTTTTTTCTAATGCTCAGATGTCAGACATATAACAGAGCTCATTCTCTGTGTAGCTTTGGGCTATGGATTTATAATCAAGATAAAGAGAGGAAGACAGCCTAAATGAGCCTGAAAATGTGATTAATGGAAAGGTCATTCTTTGTCACTTGGTTTTTCTGCTCAATGTGTCCCGGTTGTGCCTTAGAAGCTTAGAAATACATTTTTTTTAATATAATTTTCTGGTAACTCCGAAACGGTCCCCTTTGACTTTGTTTTTACAGGGCTGTAAAAAGAAGATGTTCTGACAACGAAGAGAGTGGGATGATGTAAATTCCCTTTCCTCTTTAGAAAAAAACATCTTGAAAACGGAGGAAAGTCTGAAAGCTAGTTCGGGTAGGCAACTCGGTACCGGCTGTAACACATATCAAGCGCACCCTTTGTGTACAGGCGGTCCATTTAACCTGCTGCTGCTGCTAATGCTGTAGTATTCCGCAGACAAACTTGCGTCCATGTCACTTGAGGACGGTTTCATAGCTTAAAAAATGTGTATTTACGTCCCCACATCAGCTGTCCACACACACACCACTTCAAACCTGAAGCCTGAGTTTCCTTCACCTGCTGGCGACGTGTTCGGGACCGCGCCGCGCCAAGATAAGTACCCGCTGCTAATTCCAACCGGTGCATCGTGAAGGATGTCTTATCTGTGCTCTCTGTGCGCCTCAGTGCTTATAGCCATGCTAGCAGCGAGGCCCTGCACTGGGATGTCCAGTTGGTCAGTGCAACACAACTTTGTAGATTGACTGGTTCCCAGAGGAACATCCTGATGAATAATGATCCCCGACTTTTCCTCTGGTGCCACAAGCAGTTTGGCATTCTTGATTTGGGTGAAATGTTTCAACAACTTTTAGACTGATTGGCACACAGTTGGGTACAGACGTGCACGGTTCCCTGACAATAAATCTTTTATTCTTTTTCAAATTTAGCACCGATATTTCGTGTCCCCCATGAGACGAATTGCAGTAACTTTAGTGACTCCCTGACTTTTCATCTTTGCTGCCAACAGGTCACAATTTAGATTTCTCCAATACTTTGGTTAAAATACCTGTGAGACTGACAGTCCCAAACAGCCTCAGCTGAACAGCAAATGTTATCATGCCTGCTGAACTAAGATGGAGAATATGGTAAATATTGTGAAACATCAGAATTTACATTGGCATCGTGCAGATGTTGCCTTCCAGACATTAACATTTAGTTCAAAGTACACTAGTATAGAGTTGCTAGCGTGGCTATAAACTTAAGTTGTCTCTCTATTGACCCTGCTGTCTGTGTGCCATGTCTTCGTGCGTTCGTGGCTCCTAATTTCTGCTCTCATGCTGTTGATATTTGTCTGCTATCTGGATTTGCTCATGCTGTTAATTCTGTATATGCTCACTGCGAATTCCTTCTCTTGCGCTGCTGACATTTGTTGGTTAATTGCTGCTTTTTCATGCTTTTAGATAATATATGCTGGGTGCTCTCATGCTGTTGATAACTACGTGCAGCGTTTGCACCGGTACTGACTGTGAATCACCATGCATTTCTTCCTTGTTTTGGCCGGGTTAATTTGACCTCCTCCTTGTTTGCCACGTGCATTATGATGCATTGATGCTTTTGATTGGGGCTTGAATGGTTTTGTTGCATATTTCCTTCTGCGTTGTTGACCCTGTTTAATGGTTGGGCTTCTGGCATGTAAACATCACTGTTTTGCTGCACATGGCATATTTACATTATTATTTCACTGTAATGCTGGCAGCAAGACTTTTGTCACGCACAAGACAGATTTCACATTTTCTTCAGACACCTCATATTTGGCTTAGTTTAGAGAAATGTTTCAGCTGGGTTTATAGGACGGCTTCTTCTTCTGTGCTGCTTCTACAGTTACTACTAGACTCCGCTACCCTCATTGTACTGATGGTAATCTGCAGATTGTAGCTGATACACAACATTTCATAGGAAGAGTTTGCTACATTGTATATTCCCTGATTGTAGATGCTTTGTTCAGGAATGGCAACACAGGAACCAGTCCTGGCCCATACAAAGACGGTGCTAACTAGATATTATAGTCCCTTTTGTTGTCTGTGGTGCCTTGCAGGGGAATAGCCCACACACCATAGATTCCACATAATAGCTGGTGTCAGGCTCTGTTTCTAATATGGTTTTTTTTTGGGGGGGGAGTGCATTAACGTCCCTCCCAAGAGGATACTGTTCTGAATTTGGTGCATGCTTGCAGTGAGTGACGAGGTCAGAGCTTCAATGGCCAACATCAACTCTGTATTCACATAATAAATCTGATCCACGTGAGTTGGCGGCTTGAAATGTCCTTCGGCTGCCAATAAAGACTTGCAGGACGTTGATGAATTGCCCACACTGGGCGAATGTTTGTACTGGACATTATTACAAGTCGATCTTTAGTGGTTTGGTGATTCACACATTCTGAAAGTATGAATTCTTGGCATGTCAATAAAGCCATAAATAAGGAAAAATATACTAAACACTCATCTGTTAATGGCACTTGTCCACATTCTTTCTGTTGGCCTATCTGGAGCCAGAAACTTTAGTCTTACGTCCTCGTGCTGTGAGTCTGGTGTAGCGTTGCTTGGAGAAAGGTCTTGGTTGGTGATGGAGGCAGGCCAAGAACTTCCGCTAGAGTTGTCCTCAAAGTACAAACTGTGCTGGAGGAGCAGACGGGCTTCAGGTTTGCCTTGGGGCTCGCTCTGTTTTCAGAATGGAGCCCACATTGAAGTCGTCTCTGTTGAGGTTTTAGAAAAGCCTCTCATGTGGTCACGGGCTTTCAGAAATCAGTGGCGTTGATGGCGTGGACTCTTTGAAGTAGCTGTGTAATTATATTTGTATAAACCTCTTGTGAATGGCGTCTACCTCCAAAATACGTTTTTACTAGACCCACGATTTAATATTTTGAATAGCATCTTTTTCATTTTACAGGATGTAATCAAGACGTGCATGTTATTAGAAGCAACATATTTGAGCCTTGTGGTAATTATGCCGTTTTGGACCAATACATCAATAAAATTAATTAAAGGCAAATCCAATTAGGGAAAGCCATAAATCTGAACCACAACACAGCGTGGGAAAGGTCTCTGCAGAGGCAAACAGAGTATGGACTGTCTTTTATGGTTGGTTGGCTGCTTCCAGAAACAGCCTTTACAGATTCATGCTATTTATCCACTGCTGTAAAAAAAAGTTAGATTGATTGTGATGGCCAAATTTGAAACGTTTTAAGTAAAATTGCACAAACTGACATAATGTATGCTGTACTTTGGGAATGCCTTATGACTCCCCTCAGTGAAAGGCTCCATATTAAAATAGCATTTTTAATATGAGAGATTTATTGCCCTTTCCCATGAGATTATGCATACGATTAGTTTCTGCATCTGTCCAGCGCCTTTTTTTGACAGAGGCGAACTGTTCCTTGTCAGTTCAGCTCCTCTTTCTCCATTTCTAATTTTAACTCAGAGGGTTTTTTGTATTCGACCTCTGGGCTCGGCTTTCAGTGCTCCCAACAGTTCCATCTTACTTGTCTTAAATTCCTCCTACAATACGGTGCACTGTGCTGTGTTGTACTATATTTCTTCCTAGTAAGTCAAATATATTTGTACAAGCTGTGTATTACGCCTGAAGTGTAAGCAGCACCCGTCATCACTGACGTTATTGAATGTTTCAGAGCTCTCTCTCTCATTCACTAGTGTTTGCAGGGCTTTACAGAAAGGACATTCGATTTTCATATCTTCACAAATGTCTCCAATCAACTGACCCTTTGTTTGATTAGATTCATTTATTTCACCCCTTGTCCAAGAGGGAATGTGTCCTTAATGACCATTATTCAACACAGTTTTTAAAAATAGTACGTTCCCATGGCAGTTTCAGAAGCACCCGGTCCCTGATGAGCTCCAGATGTCGTCCAGATGTGCTCTACAGTGGGCAACACTAGTAGGCTTAGACAGGAACACACCACCACCACCACCGCCACCATTTGGAGCCAAAACCAAATCTATACGCTTTACTCTGAAGATGCAGTGGTCCAAATGTAGTCAAGTTAAATAGCTCTCCTTATGGTGGGTGAAAAGAATGTCTCATTAATTCTCTTCTCATGTTCTCTACATCCATCGCCATGAGTCACAGTGTTCAGAGGTTTCAGAGTGAGTCAGGTTTTCTCTGAGTGAAACGCGATGCCTTTTCTGCTTAACTGCAAAAAAATGCAGTTGACCACAAAATCCATTAACATTAACCATTTGCATAAATCTTAACACGTTAACTCCCCTGAATGGTTTTGTTTTCTAATGTGAAGTCACTAGTGCCAGGTCACATCGACCAATCCAGCATTCACTGAAAGGTTTAGCTTCCCTTTATGTAGAATAGTCACATAGTGCCCCCTACTGGATACACGCAGCATTACATTTGGGTGTAAAAACATTTTTATCACCTGCTTGTCAAACCGTGTTCTTGACCGTAGTATTTCAGATGTTAACATTCAGGAAGCAGTGCCCCTTTTGGTGACTTCAAATTATATTTTAGGTCTTTGCAAAAGATATCACAATATTTCCTCCTATGTACATCTGCATATATTACATATTCTGCTGAGGCATTCAGTAGGTAAATGTAAATTATTGTAAATGCACAGTAAAACCTAATGATAAAAATAATAAAGGTAACACTTGAAACAGAACAATGTAAAGCATTGGCAACAACCAAACGTAACCCACTTAGGACCAATATATTTCCAGCATTCAAATATGTAAAATGTTAAACGGTTCATCATTTTTTTTCAAGTTTCTGCGTTCCAGTGCAGAATGAGCTTGGTCCTATGTCCAACTGTACTTTCTAATTCAGCCCTTGCTTGTGTGTCTGCAGTGGGAGATCTCGCTTGTCTTCTCCGTCCCCATTCCATGTCAGAAAAATGTTCATCTTGTGCGAGAGCCTGCGTGGGACAGTGTCTGGCAGACAACCCAGTCACAGTCTGTGCTGGGGTCAATGCTTCATCCTCAGACTGTCCACTTCCTCCTATACGGAAAAGACATATTTAAAACAATTAATTATACAGCAGTCATGATCTTGGGAACCACAACTTCTTTATTTTTTCTCAAAATGCAGCAGTCTGTAAGTGTGTGCAAAAGTCGAGGTGCGTCTCACCGACCTGCAGTACCAGTCTTTTGTTTCTCTCTTCCCCCAGTTCTTCTTTCATTTCCTGTATGTCTCGCCTGATCAAAAGAGACAGGAACAAAAAGAGGTGTTTGTAAGCGCTCTAGTTACTAGTTGTAAAGTGTACACGCACACACCATTAGGCATGTCCGTCTGCCTCCAACAACGTGTGATGTTTTACATTTCAAATCGAAGAGATTCAAAAGATCTAACGTTGTTCAGTCGAGTTTATTTTTCGAAATGGAGCACTCATGTTTAGTACAGTTTGTATTTCTCTCTTTTTGACTGGTCACCTCTTGTGTGTGCTAGTGTGCACAAACACCAGGGACGGGATAGTAGGATAGGAGGCCTTCTCCATTAATGAAGTTAAGGAACTTGAAAGTCCCTCTACGTGTTAAAAAGAAATACATAAGGTTTAAACACCTCTTGGATAAACTGAATCAGTTGCTCGGGTTTTAAACACATCCACATTACAAATGAGCAGTACTCACTCATGTCGTGTCTGTAGGAGCTCCAGAGCCATCCTCAGCTCTTTGATCTCGGCCCGCAGGCTTTCCACAGTTGGTTCGTCTTTTTGGGTCACAGTTCTGCCGTCCACAGATACTTTGGGTGGTGCTGGTCGAACCGGAGGCGGCGTCCTGGGTTGATGATCAGGCTTGGCAGGTGATGGCAGGAGGTTTTCGGGACTCTGCAATGAATAAGGCTGCTTTGCATTGTACAGTCCACTGAACTTGCTAAAATATACACTCATCCAAATGAAATGTAAAAGGCACAGTGCACAATATGTTATATTTGATTCATTACTGGAGCGGAGCAGTCAGTGTCACAAACCTTTTTCAAGACAGGTAATTTCTCCGTCTGGAACTTTTTTGGCGAGAATTCTGGTTCTGCGTGGTCAGTGGCATTCTGGGCCTGCAAAGGAGCATAAGCCACGCCTTTACGACAATCATTGCTAATAAACCTTCGTCACAACCTGCCTTGGGAACTCTCATTCTCCAACTATGTCAATGTAACACCTAGGTCTGTCTTTTGGGCAGCCAAGTACAAACAATAAGTGGAATGCATTCCTTCCATTCCCAGAATGACCTTCAACAACTCTTTAGAGATCAGGTCCAAACTTGTTGCTGTCAGTTTAAAGTGGGAATGTGTTGCCACGTCTATCACTGAGGCCCTTTCGTCCTGCTCAAACACATCTTGTGGATACATTATATTCTGATCAATTGAGAGCAGGAATGATCTTTCTCTCTTACAATGATTTATTTTCTGTGGCTGCTCAACCTTCACCTCAAAAATTGGTGAGTGTAGGTAATGAACAGAGACTAGAAAAGCCCTTTCTCTGACATGGCATAGTCATGTGCACTCCATAAAAGCATACCAACAAAGAAGAAATTAGGCCTAGAAATGCAAGGTGCCACGAAATGTGCACAGCTCCATTTTAAGAAAGACTGTCTTGCTCCACTGTGTGACAAAACTACCTTTGCCTGAGAAGTATGCACAAGATAAAGTGGGGAGTTGCCTTATTGTTGACGTGATCATCTCAAGTTGCAAAGATCATCAAGAGACATTATGTTTAGCGCTGTCTATGTGGTTTAGCAGGTTGTCAGTGGTTCCTGCCTCCGTTAAGTGTCCATTATGTAACTCTTTACTTCTATATTGTTCACATTTATTATCTTAAAAAAGTGATATATCAATTTGAGTCACTAACGTGGACTGCTGTGACCAGGCCTGATGGTGGTCTCCTGTTCGGGGGTTTGGCTCTGTTTGCTGTAGGATGACTCAGCTTTTCAGTTGGCAAATCCACTCCATCAAACTGGTCGACCTCTTTCTCTTCCGGTTGTTTTGTTGACACAGGAGCCACATCACCGTTGGTTCTGTTGAAAATAAGACTAGAATTTTATATGATTTTGAATTCATGCCAACGTTTTGAATTGAAGGAAATGAAAAGTGGGGAACATAAGGGGGAAGACGAATCAGAATCTCAAGAATTCTCTCATAACATCTTCGGCGAAAGTCTACTGAAAGTCTAAAGTGTGTTTTTTTTTCTTTTGAAAACGTGAACGACACCTGTGCGTTCACATTTTCAAAAGAAAAAAACATTTAGGATACTGGAAACCACATTCAAAGTTCTGATGGGTACAGGTGCAAAGCATGGCAGCTGCAGTCTTGATAACTCTCTGTATGCCTTCTTCTGTCCTGGCAATTGTTCCACTTTTACAGCTCATATGCAATGATGATACAATTCCAGAATCACAGCTTCAATAACCTTATATAGTTAGATCTGATATGAGGTTTAATAATAAACCTTGACGTAAAGGCCTGCAAGATTGACCTTTCTGAAACATTAAGAAGCATTCTTCTTCACCTCCAAACACATTTGCTTAGAAACTATTTTCAGCAAAAGCTTGTTCTCCATTAGCAGCCCCCTCAAGACAGGGCCGTTTTTGTTTTCTCAGTTGTGTGTCTGCCTGTTTCTGTGCATTTTGTTCAGGAAACAGGAAATGAGCTGCTCTCAACTGTTTAGGCCCGATCTGACTCATCCCAGAGTTTCCACTGAGCTACTAAAGGTCGGGCATCCTGGCATTCTTCTTAAAGGACACCATGGCAACCGGTGGCGGCAACTAAAACCTTTAACATCTAAAGGCTGCGCTCCCGGTGCCAGACCAAAGAGGATAAAGTGTTCCTGACATTTCCTAAAGGCCTTTTGCTTTAGAAAGGTTGCAAATGAATCACTATTCATGTCCCTGAGTTGGAAGACATATTCTCTAGCAGGTCTTTAGTGTTTTTTTGCGTGGAGATTAATCGTGAGACACAACATCAGAGATGCTTTGGCACCACTCACTTGGGTAAAACCTTGTTGGGTTTGTTTTTGACTGCAGGCGGACTGGGCTTGTTGATGGTTGGCAGCTTGACTTTGGTTGGAGGATTGCTTCTCAGGTCCTTAGCCTCTGGTTTATCATCTGTAAAACAAATTCATCACATTACTCCACAAACATATTGATTTTTGAAAGGAATGTATAATAAAAGCCACTGCCATTTATACCTTTTGTTTTTGCTGGACCGCCTCTTTCCATCGCTGAGACCTCTGTCTTCACTGAGACAATAAGAATGAACTGTTACCACAAAGTTGCGTTTGGCATGTAAACAGCTTGGCTACACACAATGAAGTTTGCAGTTACATCCTACATTGGGATCTTGTCAGACAAATGTTGTCATATCAGTGTACAGTCCATTGGCCAGTTTAAAAATGTTTACCAAGGAAACTCCTTTTTAATGTGTAAGGCTTTTTCACAGGTGTCACGGTGTGTAACACTATGAATACAGAGCAGGTTGTTGCTAAAGAGAGCATGCATGCTCTGCAAATTTGCATCCGATAGATAAAAGTAAGCTTTCGCACCTCGTGCCGGCTTCTCCTGTAATAAATGAAAGTACTGATACACTCCGTTCTGCTTATATTGACATCACCACTCATTTTGATGTATTATTGTTTTTATTTAAATGACTTGGGTGAACCCATTGGCCTAGTTTATAAGTCAAAGAGAATAATTTTTGTTTAGCCCAGAAAGCATTATGGTGTAATGTTGTGGATAAAAAGAAATGCTACTGGTCTTTTAACTGGTCTAGTTAATGAGCAGTTGCATGGGACAGCCAAAGGTGTGCACATCACTGGAGCAGACTAGGTCAATAGCAAATAGTTTAGGTTCAAGTTTAAGTTCATCAGGGACGATATAGAACAAATACAGCCCATGAGAGGATTTTGCCCTTGGAGAATAGATGCTTGAATTAGGAAGAAACAGGAAACAGAAACATTAGAAACAGGAAGATTCCTGTTTGCCATGCAAGTCGAGTGCTTATTTCAAACAGAAGAGGTCGAGGAACGTGGTTACAGCTTTGCTAAAGAAGTATAAGCCATAAACTAAGACATAAAACTGCTCTAATGCATATCCCTCAAAAATAAGAGCATACTACTTTGCATAACGCTTAGGACCAAACGAGAACACAGGATGCCTACCTTGAGTGTTCAAAGCATTGTGCAACATTCCCTCTCAAGCAAACCATCCACACAGCAGGAGTAGCTTAAGTGCTGCTTCTTGTGCTGGTTGTGAAAATCACTGTGACAGAGCTCTCCTCCGTCTCCCTCACCCCCTCGTTTCCTCCAACACTCCTGAACTGTGTCACGTGACCAGTCTAACCATCCCCCATCACTGTAGTCTGAGACTTCCTGTGAAATTCTTGTGAGTGATACTGTGTGGAAAAAATGCTGTAATGAGTGCAATGTTGTGGCAATGCAAATTATGACCCCGTGCTGATATTCAGTAGTCTGTTGACACTGAGCACTTTGTATGGAACTGTTTCAACTGCCTGTTTAACCACACATGTTTTGATGAGTATGCACTTTTGGCTTTCCAGCCGAGGCATGAGTTGGAAGCCATAAGTTAAAATTTTTTGTTGATTTGTTTGTGAATCTGCTACTTGCACCACAGACAGCACTCTTCAGCTGAACCTTGACAAAAAGCCACATCCTGCTCGCAGATTTGCATTCTACATCTTTTTGTTTCAAAGGCTATATGCTCTATAACCACACAAAAGCAGAGATCTCAAATAAGACAAAAGTTCAAATTGTTTGTTTTCCCTGTCCTAAATAGGATGTGATAATTTCCCCATTATTTCACCACTGTATAAGAAGGATTTAAAAACTTATTTAACTGGATCTAACGTTTGGATTCCTTCTTTGCCTGGCGACTGGATCCATACTGCTAGTTATGATATGTTAACAGTGTAGAAATATTCCTTTACTTCAGTACGGTACTTAAGTAAATGCACTTACTTTCCACCACTGAGTTAATGAGCATATATGAATATGGAAATGGAGAAGTATGATTAACCAATGTAGTACATTAATATATGTAGAACCATACAAGGGGTTCCACTTGCTTCAGCAGCATGTTGAAATGATGACATTGATCAGAGGACCAATATGGCTGCTTTCATACCACATGCTGAAAATCACCCAACCAACAGTGCTGCCAATTTCTACCATCCGCAAAAACAACTGTCCAAACTGTCAACACACTGCCAGGCTAACCACCACCGCAGCCAGAAGTCATGAGTCAGAAGAGAACCTCTAAAACATGGAGCCTAGCTAACCACTTTAGTGTCAAACAGAGTTTCAATGCAACACGCATGCTGGTCTCTTACCCGAGAGTTTCTTGTCTAAGGTGCGTGAAGGCGGTTCGCTTGTTGTCCCAGACTAGAGGAGGAGAAACAGAAAACTCAACAGGTTGGCGAGTACAATCTCTATTTTACAAACTCTTTCCACCAAGGGAATTTTCAGTGAGTAAGTCCAACACAGAGGATGTTAAAGACAACCCTGACTCACTGCATACTGGCTGCAGACTTGCTAAAGTAAGACAAATACCAGGCTGCTGCAAAATAGACGGGCATTATGTACTTAGCATTTTGAGTATAGCATTAAGTATACTAGACATTCAATACTATAATGCATGCCCATGGTTTCATAGTAGCACAATGTAATTGACAATTCTTGAATATGGGTAAGGTCCAGTCCAACGAGGATATTCTTGAGATTGTGTTTTACTCCACTCACTTGCAGACTGTCCTTTGGTGGTATCACCATGACAAAGTTATCCGGAAAGAAGCCACAGCGTCCGTTTAGCTCCCCCTCCCACCAGCCTTCATCTTCTGTTTCCTTCAGATGGAGATTAGAAAAGTCACGTTAGAAGCTCAAACACAGCCGTGTCCTAGGGGATGTGAAATTGCTGCACAAGAGGTTACCAAAGGGTCAAGCAAGTCCCGACTGCCTTTTATTATCTATTTATGATAGACGGTATCTCAGAAATCTTTGGAACTACATGATTTGGACAACTGTCAAATTTTCATTAAGACAAACGTGCGTCACCTTGTGCGCTGTGATACATGAGTTCCTTTTAAAAGTGACACAACTGGTTTGACTGGATAAACAATGTGGTACATCTACATATAGTTTGCGAGAAATAAATTGCATCCGGAGGAGTTTATGAGTCTATTTTAAAGTATGACGTCATCGGATGACTGTAAAATGACAAAATAACAATGGGCTCAAACCTTTCTCAGTATCACAACAACGTCTCCTTTTTTCATTTCCAACTCATCCTCCGCTTTGGCCTTGTAGTCAAACATGACTTGGCAACACTCCACCGCTGAGGAGACACATTATAAAAGATAACATGGAACCTGAGCTTTGTAGTATGTGTGATGTGGTCAAGTGGTTTCAACAATGATGACAAATCTTATCATCCTTTTATACAACCTTCATGTTACTAACTCAGAAAAAGGTTGGGACAGACTGGAGATAAAAGTTGTAAACTTTGATCACGGAAGGTTATTCCACTTTGATGTAACCCTCTGTACAATGATTAATCAAGCCACATTACTGTAAGTATTTACCAGTTTATTTGACACCACTCGTAAACCATTCAGGTAAAAGGACAGGAATTACCATTAGTCACAAGTTGGCACTGTGTCTGGGTATAAATAGACCTGTCTAGTGAGTCATGGTAGCCCCTTAACCTTTAGTCCATGATTGTGCAAAACCGTTTGAGAACTAGCAAATTCTTTCTAGCAGCTTATGATACGAATAAAAAAAAAGCAAACTTACCATTTCTTGTTTTGTTCCTCACACTTGCCCTTTGAGAGATCTTCATGAAGACAACAACAAAGTGCAATAAGTCAAAGGTAAACGATTCATACATTTCAAACATACATTTCCTCATTTCTGCGTTACATACCTCCTTAGTGAACGTCGCATCAGTGAGTTTGGGTCTTGTCTTGCCCTCACTGTACTTGCCTTCTGTAAAAAGAGCATGCACAATAAGGAGTTGTGCTGTTTTCTTTTTATATTACTTTAGATGTACAGAAAAAATACACCAAAGTTTTGTGGCTTCACCAACCTTTAGAGGAAGCAAAGATCTCTTTGACAAAATTTGACGGAAATGCTCCCACTTTGCCCTTTTTCACCCCCATCCACCATCCGTCTTCAATCTGTTGTGTAGATTGTATCCAGGAGAGACACCCAGAAAGTATGTGAGAAAACGATTTAAAGACAGCACTGGCTGCACTAACATTTTGCTAAAACACCTAACATTCTCATGCAGTAGACATTCCAGAGGTCACGGTTAGCCTGTTCGAAGATTTCTGATTATTTAATGGCATGAACTCTAGAACTCATGGCATCTAGACAGATCAGATTACATGCATTTCTGTAAACCTGTATTTTGTCCGGGAAACATGCTGTATCAGCCAAATATAAAGACAAAGCAATTTAATCCTCTTTATTTTCCCGGGAAAGATTGGCTGAGCAAACATTTCAGTAACGCCCTGATTTACATACACTGCCAAGAGTTTGGCTACTGAGCAGCTTCAGCAAGCAGGAGGTAAATGCTTTGCTTGCAGGCAACTATGCAGTAGGGTACCACAGCTTGTTTGCAGCGCGTCACTGTTTGTTAATTATGTCAAATGTGAGTATTTGAGCAGATAAAAGAAGGGACTCTACCTCTTTGATGATCTCTACAGTCTCCCCAATAACCAGCGGCAGCTCATCTTCATTCATGGGGTTGTAGGTATATGTTACCTCGCATATCCTTGTTTGTTTCATCTTCTTTACTGGAAAGACAAAGAATCCGCAGCCAAATCAACGGATCGATGAAAAGTTTATAATCTGGTGGTGATGTTGATGGAGAAAGAAGCGCACAATAATGACGTTAAGTTTGACAGGAGGCAGAGTAGTCTGACTACTGCAAAGCGCTTGGCACTTTATCTGCTCCATTTTCTTTTTACATTGAAATTAAGATTTGTGTGGCGAGGATGTGGTGAACATACATACAGTCGGCTTGCTTGCTGCACTGTCTTGCTGGGTGCATGCACCACACTAACCACAATTTAAAACACTTTTGTTTTTAGACATACAATAGAAAAACCAACCTGTTTTGAATAGCATTTTAATATTTCATGGGTTATTTTGAGTCGACTCAAGTGCAAGCTGAGATGGGTGGTTCATATTGCAATGTCTGATGATAATATAATTATTTCTAATATTACAAAAACGTATTTGCTGTTTTAAAAGAAAATATAGACATTTGCAGGAAGCTGACCACATAAAATATTGTTTGATGAAACTTTCCAAGCAAAATAACCTCAGAATGAATGTGTAGTCAAAATGAAAACCCTTCACATGCTTTTTGGACGAAGTGTGAATATCTACTTTCTGCTTTCTAATAGTGAAGAAAATAAAGAGTGCTGAGAAATTAGACTTAGCATTGTACTTTTTCTAAGGCTTCGTGGTTCCCGCTTGCTGTCACCTATCAAATAGACTGGCACCTCCTGTAATGAAAAATCAAAACGGGGCACATTTTAACACGCATGGAAAAGCATGAACACGCGTAAACACACAGTACAGTAACTGTACAACTCTGTGGGCTGTGTATAGCCTCAACAAACCTTAACAAAGGTGGCAGGGAAGATGCCTCTCTTTCCTTGCAGCTCCCCCTCCAGCCATCCCTCCTCGCTGGCCTTGGTTACGTTTTTGACCACATCCCCCATCCTCACTGTGATCTCGTCTCCCATGGTGCCCTCGAAGTCGACCAGCACCAGCACCTCTGCAGTGAAGCCGTAAATGGGGCAGAAAATTAGATTCTTTGCACAAAGGCTGAAGTGATGCGTCCTGACATTTTAAAACCGAGACAAACCTCTCAGCAGTGGAGGCTAAGGATATGGGCTTTGAGCAAATCTAGATTATTAGATAAACCGTACAGTCACTAATCACTCCTTACAACTAGAACAGCATTAAGATCACTGAACCGAACTGAAAAATCCACAAATTACAGAAAGGTCAGCCAGCGTTAAGTTTTCCAGCATATCAAAAAATCTCTGGGTACATAAAAAAAAAAAAGATTGCTGTAATTTGCCCGCATATACAGTCAGCATATGTAAAGTTAAGCAGTGGTATCCAAACAAAACTACATTTTTAAAAGGACTTTACACGTTTTATTCATGTTTTACCATCAAAACTTCTGAATCCATATAAACAGACACCTGAGAGGGATTAAAAATCAAGAAATTCAACCAGTATTTTATAAAAAGCGATGACACTGACTTACCCATGGTGTCTCTCTGTCTTTCTCCTTCAGATCTGAATGTAATTCCTTCACAAAGCAGCAAGCAAACTCTTGAGTAGAAGGAGAACTGAAAGAGTTGTGTTGTCTAAGAGTGAGAGATATGGCAGCCAAGGTCCTTCTTCCTACTTGTCAAACATTAACATTGAGCAACTTTTCCTGAGGCTTGTCATGACAAGTCAGCAGCCAGGAGTAGGATGGGCCATGCACTACAGAGAGAGAGAGACCAAGAGAGAGAGAGAGAGAAGGAGGAGATAGGGAGAGAATGCGAGAGAAGAACAGGTAAGACAGGTTTATAGTGAAAGAACAAAGTGAGGCTTAAAATGCAACAAAAGTCAGCATTTCACAAGTAGCACAACTACACTAGAATCTGTCTGTGGCAGTCATTCATGCATCTTGACATGGTATTATGTCAGATAGTGGCAGATTTGAAGGACTTCAAACTCAGTATCTTATTCGGAGGGGTGTGTGTGTGTGTGTGTGTGTGTGTGTGTGTGTGTGTGTAATGTTATTGTTTGCATGTGCCCCTTGGGGCAAAGTACCTTGCCATTTATAGAAAGCAGAAGCGGGCAACGCAACACTGAATTTCACAAACCAAATAAGACAAAGAACAGTAACATAGTTAAAAATGTACTGTAGTTAATATATGTTAATACATTAGGTCATTAGCCTAAGTCATCAGATATGGAGAGCTGCCCCATTTTCAAATACACAAGAATTCACTGTAAACATCAACTGTACTCTCATGTTTGCAGTGGGTATGCCAGAAATGCCAGAGGGCAGAAGCTGATAGTCAGGCTGCATGTGGGACATGCACAGGTTCTGGGATGATCTTGTCTGATGATGGTTTAATCAAAGACCCCTTTTTCTGTTGAACAGAGAGGTAACCAAATCAGGATGAGTTGCCAGACCCCAAGATACTCTGAACGGCAGACTGATAAAAGAGGAGCTGCACAGCGTGTTGAGGCAGGATACCCTGATAACACGCAGGATACGTAGCCTCCAGTAGGCTCTACGCAGACATTTAGCACTTGTTAGTGTTATAAACACAGGCATGTAAATAAGTCAACCTAAGTTGTAATATGTTTAATGCAGCCATGGTGAATGGTTCTGCAGGGATTGAGGGCATGCTGATAAGGCCCAACAAAAACTATTTCATATGCTATTGTCTGAATTGAAACACAAGGTGGCAGTGTCCTCCGTAGACTTGAGCATGTAGTTGTGTGCTGTGCAGCTGGTGCATTCCTATGGAGTGAAACACGGTGAACTGCCCCCAGGGGTCTGACTGTTTATGGTCATGAGTTCAGACAGGGCACTGTTCATTTTGACATGAGTACAGTTGGTTGGAAATGAGCTGTACCTCTCATTGATAAATTGATTCTGCATTCATTGTGCTACAGTGTTTCTGGGAGAAAACAAGGCTGTTATATGAAATTTGCGTTAATTCACTGTTGATTGTACTGTACTGTAATTGGTGGGAGTCTACCTGTGGACATGCATCAAGCTGCAGCTTGCTTCCCATGACAAAACTACAATTATAGTAGTTTAATTACAATAAAAGATATACTTACATAAAATAATTACAATAAAAGACCAATCAAGGTGAAGAAAGTAATCAGTGTCTTTTTAATTTACGGTCTCTTAAGAAACAAACAGTAACAACACCTATTTAGAAAAAGCAATATCCATAAAGCAGGTAACCTTTAAACAATTAATCTCAATCAATCTGTTGGCCTGTATTGTACAAATAAGACCAGTGCACCCACAGCAAGGCACAAACATTGTGTTATTCAATTGTACGGACAGTTGGCCAAAAAGATATGAGCCTATCCTATATTTAACATTGGTGTTACACAAACATTCTTATTCTAGGATTACACATACTGTAATCCTTGTCCAACAAACTACCCTGTATTTCTGTTTCTTACAAACTACAGACCAAACAAATGCTGATTTTCAGCCTCTTCCATCACAATGGTTGACACAGTTGCACACAATTTACATAAATGATTAAATCACCATTGGCTTGAGAAAAGTTTGCAAATGATAAACACGTCAAAACCTATGGCAGTTACAACAAACTCTCCTTTTACAGACAAAGTCAAAATCCTGCCTAGCCAGGTACAAAAACTACAAAGAGCTTCGTCGAGGAAAACATATAATCACTATCAATATTATACATTGATACGTGGTACCCAAGATCAATCAGAGCAACTGAAAAGTATAGAAATCTGTGACAGCAAAATGTTTAATGAAAAACATATTCAATGTACAGGTAGTTATCCTTATAATAACAGTCTCCCTTGCTGCCAGCTAGTATTGTAGATCTGTTGAATGATGTACTTTTAAAGACTGCAGAGCATAACCTTTGACCTCATACAGTTTGGTCCCATTGTCAGATCCGGGTCGTTTGAAGAGTGCTGAACTCGCTAATCAGTGATGTTTTTATGTCAACATGAGCTACAGTGTACCTATTGCTGTCAAGACAAGACGCAGCTCAAAACAACAAGCCTGCTTAAAATAAAAAAAAAAAAACACATACTTGGGTACTAATTGCATTTACCAGTACAACTATTTATCTTATAGCACGCTCACAAAACATTTCTTTCCACCATTGATTATAAGGCACAAGCTGGTTTGATCTGGTGTGATTTTCTCTTGCTGCTTACAAATACAAATGTCATTAAGAAGTTATTTTTTTAATCATTCCTATGAGAAAATTGTAAATATTACCACAAATGTTTTATGTTGCCATATAAAGCAAAAAAAAAAAAATATCATAATCCAAATTCTTGAGAAACAGCAATTCACCCTTAAACAGTGCTTCTACTAGTTTTGAGTTGCATCTTGATGTGGAAAATCAGAGAGAATAGTATATGCTGAAATTAAAGCATAAAGCTTTCTTAGCGATAGCCTTAAAACATTTTAATCTGCATCTATGAATCCATTGTGGTGGATAAATTCACTGTGTCAGATCCCATAACGACACAGAAGAAAATATAAGGTTGTCAGCAAATTGCTTCACTGCTCAAGTATTCTCTCCATTGATTTCTCCTTCTTTATGGTCCTGTTCTGTCTCCTCTTCCGGCGCGTCACCTTGCTCCCTGTTGACCTGGAACTTGTCATGGGCCCATTTGGGGCTGTGGGTGTTGGGGCCCCCAGTGGCTTTGCGGATGATGAATCTCGCCCTTCCACGCAAGAAGCTCCCCCGTCCTCGCCCTCGGTTATCCACCCACCTGCCTTCTGTCTCCCTGTCTCTGTCATCATGCTGAGAGAAAGACAGATAAAGTATGTCAAGAAAACGATTGCAAAAGTGCAAACCCGAGCTAGATTTAGACTGGTTCATTTAAACAGAGATGGCAGGCATGAATGGGATTGAGATCTACCCTACCAAGTAGTATTTTCTGCTCTTGGGAGTGTACTCTGGGTCCCAGTCTTCATTTTGTGGGTGTACTTCCATGTTTGCCATGTTGTTGTTATGTGAACAGTTTCCCTGATAATTGCCTCTGTTCCAGCCCCTTCCATGAACTCTGACTTGCTGTAATTGGATGGAAAGACAAGGAGTTGAAAAGCAGTAAAATCAGTTATACACAGCAAATTGTGAAAGTCAAACACACAGCCATTGCTCCAAACCATGCTCCGTCATCAACCCAACATAATTCGTCAAACTTACAAATCCCCCACGTGGCCTTCCTGTTTCAACTGATTCTGGAGAGTCCCTTTGATCCAGTCGGGCCCTGTTAAAGCCTTTATCTTTGGGATCAGACTTGCCATGGGGCAAATCCTCTTCTTTATGGGACTTGGAGGACGAGGAAGATGAGGACGAACTTGAGCGAGAGCGTTTCTTCTTACTTTTCCTAAAAGGAGAAATGGTACATTTAAAGTACAGCCCTTCATGCCCAGCTGATTATCATGCAAAGTAGATGAACAGTAGTATTCAACATTGGTATAGTTTGAAACAATAAAATGTACAGGGCATTTGCACATACTTTAATTTCTCCTGGCATTTGGAGAATTTTTCCAGAGATCGTGTTCTGCTAGAATCTGGGGAATCTCCCATATCTCTTCCACGATCCTGATTATAATCTGTTTCATGGGTGGGATATTTTTTACGGCGCTCAATATCCAAACGAAGGTCCATTGGGTCACCCTTCATTTTTTCCCCGCCGTCCTGAGCAAAAACAGAACACAACGTCGTGGATGGATTTTGGATTAGCATATAGATGCTATCAGTCTGATCTCAAGCAAGCTGATTTGTAATCTAAATGGTGAGCTCCATTGGTAAAGGGGGAATTTTCCATTGCACTTAAAGGGCCAAACCAGTGGTTTTGCATGTTTTAGGATTACCTAAGAATCTGAACCATTCTCCAAAGCATATGTTGTTAGATGGATTGTTTAAATGTGGTAAAAAAATTAACTTGAAAAGACTTTGCTTCAGATTAGGCAGTCGATCACCGTCAACAATTAGTCTGCTTTATTTTGTGTCAAAGTTAAGATGTTGCAGGATCAGCCGTCAGAAGGGTGTGTTTTGAAAACCTCCTCACTGCTGAATTCAAATGCTTGAGAGAAAGTCCAGCATCCAAGGCTTCGAGAACCTGCTGCACAACCGCAACAGACGGCACCAGCATATTTCACGTCATCCTCGCTTGTTTTTTCGTCCACATGACTTCCAGCAGCCAATTCCCACATTTGGAACATCAGAGCCTCGGTGACATGGTGCTTTCAGGTACTCATAACCAAGCGGTTTCCAAAACAATCCCTCAATGTGCACAGTGATGTATTTCCTATATCAAACAAGTTTCAAATCACTGTAAGTTGATTATCATACTGTACTGACTTCACTCAAACCAAGAGCTGCTAGAGTGGTGGTATCTAAAAACTTTGAGGTATGCTTTGGGAAATAGTTGCTGGTACCTACTATGAAGTATACATACTAGTTGTGAATGACTGTATGACAAAACCACTAGTATGGTGCTTTAACAATGGTGAAGAACAAGAAGACAGGACTGGACATGCTAATTTACGCAGTTTAATGTAGTTTAGTAATATGTACGCCTCGTGTTTACAAATGCTTGACCAAATTTTTCCATGCACATCAACAAAGAAGTATTGTGAGGGCTTACTTAGAAAGTTAAGCATGTAAAAATAGTGCTTGCTGTTGGTTATTTCCGTTCTTTATTTTTTAAAGAATACTTACGAGGACAAATGCTTAGAGTCCTTTGAACAGCTTTGGCACAGTGACTTCCATTTCTCAACTTATATGATTCATTAGCCTTGGTCTGGCTTGTGCCCACACTCTAACCAATTCACCATGTGTGAGGGCGATATATAACAAACAACAAAGTCAAAGTGCCTTATTTTGCATTTCTTAGACTTTGTGCATCTCCCTTCAAGGAAAGCCACAGGCTTTAAGAGAGTGCAGTCTATAGGCATCTGGCTTGCTCACTCGTTTTGCTGTTGTTTGCTTTTCCAACATACTTCATACTGCAAAATGTTCAGTCACCTTGTAAGTGCCATCTTCTGAGCTTTTCATCGCCTCAAAAAGTTGAGAGTGTTTCTTAAAAGCTCTTGGCGAAACATCAATTCTCCTGCGAGAAGGAAAACACAGTTAAAACCAGATGATCAAACGCACAGAACACGAACCACGGTACAAGTGCCAAAACAACGAACTGTGGGCGACATTGAACTGCAAGGACGAAATAAAATGGAAAAAAAGAAAAGCCAAATTGGGGACATAAAACTGACCTCCACCGAGCATGAGAACAAATAAGCCAAGATAGTCTGTTGATTTTCAGGTAGGAAAGGTGAGAGAAATACCTGAAAGCTGTTAAAAGAGGAGGTGAAGCCACAGCACACTGAAGGTGAGAGGGGTCACTCAATAGGCGACTCTACCTGTGTATCTCTGGGCTTTTTCTTGGCTTCATCATTTCCTTCTCTGCAGCTCGTCTTTGGTACATGGTGAATCGCTCGTTCAGAGTCATTCCCGCGGATGGAAAGTGCTGAGCTGTCCGTGGAGACGGTAAAAACAGCTGTTAAAGAGGTTAGCGCTTCTAGAGTCTGTAACTTTTCCGTCCAACTGTGACGCTGCATTGAACTGAACATTCCCATGTGCCGTAAGATTTTATAAAGGAAGCTCAAAGGCTTTGTTTTATAGACCCCTCAAAAACATAATGCTGCTTTTGCAGAGAAAATGCAACTGTGATGAAGTCGTTTTTAGTGATTTGAAAGGTTACAAGGTCATGTGTGGGGTAGCTTTATAAGTCTAAGCTTTTTAAACATGTAGTGTGATGATAAAAATGATTTTATATATATTGCATAACTCCACTCTTTGAGAAGCGAAGACTCACCTTTAATGTGGTGAACGATGGTGACAATGTGTTGAGCAAACAGCTCAGAGGGACTCCTCTGTAGCTGAGCGTTGTGAACGTGATGAAAGATGGAGCGGAACTCCTGATCCTTTTTGGAGGACTGCACGAGATCCTGAGACAACTGTCGCTCCTCGGCTAAAATATCAGAAGAGCTGAAAATGACAAACGTGTTCTTTAGTCTGTTGCTCTTCTTTAAAGAAAAACTGAAACCATGTTGTTTTGCAATACTCTACAGCTGGATGTACAGATAAAGCTGGTTCACTGAGGAAAAGACCCAGTGTGAGACCAGACGCCATTATATGCCACTCACCTTATCAGGCTATCTCCAAGGAAATCCATACTGACATTTAATTTAGCTTCCTGTTTTCTTGAGGACATGAAAGGTGAGTCCTTTCCCCTGATCATAAACATCTCTCTGTCAGAGTTCCTCCTCGGTGGTGGTGCAGGAGATGGCATGGAGGGGGATTTGGCCGTCTTCCTGGCCTTACCTCTCATTTCTGGGGACAGTTCCTCGAATTTTCCTGCCAAGTCCCTCTTGGCGAGGGCCGCAGCAATGGCCGCTGCTTTTTCCTGCTTTTGACTGAGATATACGTCCTCTGCCATGGCATCAAGGTCACTGTTGCCTACACGTGCATAGGCCACATTCTGCCATTGGCCAAAGCATTCTTCAAACAGCTCCCGGGCTGAGTGAGTGACCTTGCTCTCTGGCTTAGAGGACTCGTCCCCATTGTGGCACTCTTTGTGAAGTGACTTTGAATGAGGCTTGATAACCATCTCCTCCTCTTCCTCCCCATCAGCAGACAGAAAAGGAGAAGCTTTCAAAAAGCTCTTGAGAGACACTTCCCCGTCAATGTCCTCTTTGTACTTTCTTGACACCGAGTCGGAGATAATCGAGGATGCTTTGCCATTTACTTTCCTTTGTTCCGTATTCACATCGTTTGCTTCCGGGTTCTTGCCATTTTCCAAAGCTTTGGCTTTTTTATTTTGCTCCTCCAAAAACCTAAACAAGGACAAAAAGAAAGAGTTGCATCTAACTGGGCATGCAACTTGGGAGACAACTGCATAAATGAAACCTACAGAAAACCAATTTTATTATCTGATGTCATTTTAGAGCCTCTACAAACAATGTTTTCTTAAACGGAGAAAGATTTGTTATGACAAGCACAGTTAATTACACAAAGCTTGCAAAGCCATGAACAGGCCAGAATCTATAAAGTCTGCATAATTTGCTAAAACAAAGACAGAAACAAATATATATATATATATATATATATATATATATATATATAGACAAAGAAAAAAGAGTAAATCTTACTTTCCGAAGGCGATGGAGATTGCTGTTTTATCTCCATCTAGGTATTCCTCGTTGGAGAAGAAGTCAAAGCTGGAAAGCATTGGATTTAGACCTTGATGTGAGGGTTTTTTTGTTGACGTTGAACTACCCACCATCTGCCAGGAGGGGGCGCCATTGCTGATGTCGTTTGTGACTTTCGGGGAGGGACAAGACTGGACAGTAGTTTGGCTGTTCTGACCAACAATAACAGCGGCGCTTGCTAGAGGGCTCGCTCTCTTTGGACTGCTGCTGCAGTCTGTCAGGCCCTGCCACTTGCCCTCAGTTTTCCCACTGCCTGCATCTCCCGCAAACACCCCGACAAGCTCCACTTGCTCCCGATCGCCCCCTCCCTTTTGGACCTCCTTGGAGGCCGAGAGCTCCTCTTTCACATCGTTGGAGTTTTGGTTAGTCTGCAACAAGGCCGGCCTGCTTTTGGGAGAGGAGGAGTGTGAGGAAGAGGAAGAATGCTGCGAGTGTCTGGATAATGGCGAGGAGGATCGGTCAGAGTGGTGAGAGTGACCATGAGGGGGGCTTCCTGAGCGTTTCTGGAGGTTGTGAGATCCTCCTCGTGACTGGTTTTGCTGCTGCTGCTGCTGCTGCTGCTGCTGTTGCTGCTGTTTTTGAGGGTGCTGCTTGTAATTCTTCCAGTAGGGGCGGAAGTTGTTGTTGTTGTTATTGTTATAGCCGCCGCCACCACCACGCTGGTAGCGTCCACGTGGGAAGTAGCCCCGCCCTCTGCCCCTGAAGTTGTATGGCCTCCGGAAGCCGCGGTGGTAGCCCCGGAACTCACGATTGTTCTGGTATCCCCTCTGATATTTCTTCTCCCGGTTATGAGATGGAGAATGAGATCTTGACCATGACCGAGACCTAGAGCTGTGAATGAAGGCAAGGGGAAAAGGAAGCACATAGATAAAAATATATAACACATAGCAAAACAAATGTTTTGTTTGTTTCCGACCCACAAAGTACTCCAGAGAAATGTAATGCAGTCTAATACAACACTACCTGAAGCTCCAAATCACCGCCTCTAAACTTAACACAGAGATAACTTAACGTCTCTCAAATACAGTCTCAAGAAACTTTAATATTTTCTGAACAAACGGACAGATGCACACCTGCTGTATGTATGACATAACACAAACGTAGTACAACCTGGTCAGTAAAAGCTTTGATGTTGGCTATTTGAGTAAAGGGGGTGAAAGGAATGCAACCGAATCCCACAATGGCTAAACAGACGATGATGATACCTGTATCACAGGAACACAAACTGATCATTGGGACCGCCTCTTAAACCTGTTCAAGTTTCTTTCACAGACTCCAAACATAACAACCAAGTCACACATGGAAAAGAAATACGTAGCACAATACCATAAAACACATGCTATATAGATGTGCAGTTGCATCTGACATCCATGTATCATTTGGAATTGGCAAAACACATGCTGGTGTATAGAGCCCACAAAGGAGCACTGCATGGGGAAAAGCCCAGATTTCACAGTGTGGTGCAGAGCCAGCCTGCAGGGTCAGACTAGTCCACATGGTGGCTCTGGTGCACTTCTGATAAAACGCCTTGTGTCGCTCTCCAGCCTGGAACCTTAAAACTGTCTTGAGATTATAACCATGTCACAGTATGTTCTCTTCTTCAAATCAATGATATAATGAGCACAACATGCTCCCTTTGTAAGCCTAACCACATGTCAACACAACATGTACAACCTCCCACTGACATCTTTAAGATTAAGTAGTGTAGACATCAAGCTACTTCTGCAATGCTATTCTTGTACATCAGCAGCTACTTTTCTACAACTACCAATAAATAAAAAGGAACTGCTCCACCGGTTTCTCGATTAGAATCTTACTTTAATATAAACCTGCTGAACTTATATTGAGACATTTACATAAATACATTTAAAGGCTACAGTATTTTGCAGAACAATATTCTAAATCGGCAGAGCATAGCAGCACTAGACAGACATGCAAATTCATTCCAAAGCCATTAAAAAGGCAAAAAAACCAAAAAAAAACCCACAGGACTCACCTAGTGTGTTCTTTCATTGGAATACAGAGTGATAAAAGAAGGCAGCGCACTGAGCAGCACTGCACACTCACAGCGCGAGCTATACTACATCTCGTCTGGCCAGCTCTGGTGCAGCAGAGAGTCACATGGACCATTTGAGGGGGGAAAAAAGTCTACTGGAATCCTTTTGGCTCTTTGCTTGGCAGCTACACCGGCGGCTCAGTGAGGCTTTATAAAAAACAAAATAGGCCAAATTGAAATGTTCTTTTCTGACTAGTCCTGCATATATGGACATTTTAGTGTGGTCTTATATTTCAGCAGGAAACACCATAGTTTCTTTTATTAAACATGTGATAAGTAACAGTGTTTTTGTTGAGACACCTGTGGCCCATTTAAGTAATGACGTGGTAGTGTTAAAAGCAAGAGATGGTGACAGTGGGAGGGAAGCCAAGAAAAAGCTTCAAATTGGATCTGTGTCTGTTTTCAGTTATCAAACCTGTCAATATGTTGGGGATGTTTTGCCCAGGGGAGATGTAGGCAGATTAATCATTTCTGTGTGTGTTGCTTTTTTTGTGTTTGTATGCAAGTCTGTGTTTATATAATACTTAAACAAATGTGTGCGTTCGGGCTTGCACAGTGTGACCGCAAACCAATTTGCACATGTGCAAGGTGGGTTCAGGAAGAGGAAGAGTAAGCCATTAGATTCCTTCCATTGCTCTACATTGATGGTAGTTTGAATACGTGCTGCGGCACTGCCAGGAAATCAGTTGCCCTGCCATTCTTTTTGCCATGCGAAAGTCTTTCTCTCAGAAACCGCAAAGGCATCCGAGTGAAGCCTCGCTTTTCTCCCAAATGCACATCATAGCCGGCCGGCAAGCCAACAGCCAGGGCTTTTTTATTTAACCAACGACAAGTGCTCCTTTCATGACAGAAGACTTGATCAAATATTGATATTAATATGGAAATGTTTTCCCATGCAACGCAAACTGCAATAATATTCACTCTAACTTAAGTAAGTTGATTAACCGGCAGCTGAACTCTCTCACAAACATCAATTTCCTCTGGATACAGAAGCAAAGGCCAGAGTTTAAGTCGGAACCAAATCCATTAAATACTACACCAGCGTTGTCAGTTCATGTGAGAACCAGAGTCATAAAGTCCAGGACAAGACGAGGCCTTGCAGATGGAAATCAATAGATATGTAGCAAACAGGAAGCGTTATCACAGAACACACAGCTGTTTGTTGACATTCCCGCTGTCACAAAAACACCACCTTCAGAAATATGTTTTGCATGTCAAATGTCACCAGCACATTTTAAGGTAGTTAAGGACAAGTGGCATTTTGTGTGGAAGAGGCGCGTGAAACCCCGGATGATGCGACAAAGCAACACTTTTCCTGCTGCAACTACTGCTAGTTTCTCTTTCCCTCATTGGGTCACACTCGTTGGGTCAAAGCATTCTTCGTTCATACGTGCTGTATAATATCTTTCAGTTATAAAGCCTTGTTTTGGTAGATCCAGTCTGGCAACACAGGGGCATCTTTAACAATCAAATAAAATGCAGCTGATCTTGACCACAAAACCACAATACAGCCAACAGATTGTTCGTAAAATGGACTCTACCGGTAGTGGCGCTTCCTGGACCGGGACCTGGAGCGACTTCTGGAGCGAGAGGTGGAGCGGGATCTTGACCGGGACCTTGAGCGGCTCCCGGACCTCGAGGCTGATTTCGTGGATCTGGACATCATTGCAGTCAGCCCACCTCAAACTGTCACAAAAAAAGAATTGGACAGCCGAGTTGGGATTTTTGAAACGTGAGGACGCAAACAAAAAGATCAAGATTGTTTATATTATCACCTTTTTTAAGGCATCGGCTGCATAGAACGGATATTAATCATCCGAGTGAACAATTGGATGAACAATTATCACAGAAGATAGAAAAAGTTTTTGAAGAAAGCCAAGAGTCAGTTATCCATGAAATAATAATATCCAACAGAGAGGAGCCATCCGAGATGCACCTCCAGAAGCAACGTGAAGGCTGAGTGAAGAAACGGAACAGCTGTGAAAAAGGAAGAAGGCAATCCGTAGTAGTGTGGGGCATCCAAACAGAACCAGTTTTATTTAGTCACTGATCATTTGCATAGAGGGCAGTCTTACGTCAGTCATCTGACTACTTAACTGCTGAGTATAAATACAAAGATATAGTTATCAGGAAGATGCACCATACTTCTTTTATTTCCTTCACTGCAGAAGATATACAGCAAATCAGCTAAAATAATTAAATAATCAAATCTGGTGCTAGAAATGTTTGTTCTGTAGTCCCTGTCTTCACAAGAAAAACTGACACGATATCTAACACAAGATAAGCCTCTCCAAGCATCTACACAGTTAATACCTTAAATATATTCTATATTTTCCTGTTTAGTTCAAACTTGTGAACTACACTTACATCCTTTTTGAGACGGTGACAAATGAGAGAAAGTTGAAGATGTGAACAGATGTGGCTTAAAACATTCAGCACAAATGACTGTAATGATCATCTTGAGAAAAGTAATGAAAGGCCATTTCGAATAGAACGGGTATTTTCACACCACATTAAACGAATGCAGGCGTCTTTACAGAACATGTGAGACTTGTCTAATCTTGTCCATGCTTGGTTTTGTGATTAAAAAGTAACTACGGTGGCCCTGAAGTGCAGAACACAAATGCAAATCGGAAAACACAACACATTAACAGAAAACACAACACAGTAACAGAAAACACAACACATTAACGAAAACACAATGCATTAACAGAAAACACAACACATTAAGAGAAAACGGAAAGGGTAGGTACTCCTACCGGAAGATGTGGGTGCCTATTAACAAGGATGTGTACCTAGCTGGTCTCATGCATATATAAGCAGCAATTAGCTCAATTGGTAAAGCACCCGCTTAGCATACGAGAGGTACCGTATTCGACTCCCGCATCCTGTTGTGTTTTCTGTTAATGTGTTGTGTTTTCGTTAATGTGTTTTGTTTTCCGATTTGCGTTTGTGTTCTGCACTTCAGGGCCACCGTAGCTCCTGCTATCGGAGAGATGCTCACTTTGGACTGCATGCTCAGTGTACTCGGAGACCTCGGTATACTTATGACTTCAAAGGATGTTTGTTTTATCAAATTCGCATTTTCTTCCCTTGTATACCTCCAAAATGATTCATACAGTTCTATTGTAGGAGTGTCTTAATTCTTTCCAAGGCCCAAAAGGCATTATCTGTGACATATGATCCTCGGCCTACAGTAAATGCCAGGGATCAAATAATTGATCTTTCATTATGAGACTCATCTTCATGGTCTTTGGAAGGAGGAAATTGCATGCTGCACATGACAGGGATTTCAAAAGCGGCGCATGCCTCGTTCCTGGCAGCTTGTTGTTTTTGGCTTTCAGAGAATAATTTCCTGAAAGTCCAGCCTCAACAGACGGTCAATTTAGCTTACTCTGCACTTTTCGAGAATGGCATTCAGATGTGCCCCTTTTCCAGCATGTGGTAGCTAAACAATAAAATAAATAAATTGTAACAACCTGCTTAATTTTGACCAAAGAAGTACAAGTATTATTCTCAGTTTGTTATAATAGCTGTAATAAAATGCTTAAAACCAGTACATCTGTGATTGAGACATTTTCATAAGGCTAAAAATAGTTTCAGTGAAACTTTTGAATGGGTGTCAACAGAAACTGTATACAAAACAGCTAAACAGAGCTATGTTTCCCAAGCCAAAGCAACTATTGCATTATGACTGTTTTGTTGAAACACGATATCCTCATTCTAGCAACGTTTAGCCTCCCGTCTTCAACATAAAAACTAGTTGGTAGAATTGAACAGTGGGATCGGTTTTGATATCCTCACTCTGAACGCTCGAATGATAACCAGCTGCAGCTGTCCCTGCCCCACACTGTGTGGTCGGCAGCCTAATCTCTGAGATTTCAGCCTCTCTAAAAGCCTGCGGTAAGCCTGGCCTTTAATCACTCACTACCAGATTTGCACACACAAATGCAGTTACTGGCACACGTGCGCACAGACGTGTGTCACTAAACTTGTGAAGACTTTTAGTTGCTTACTTGTTCTCACCGAATGTCTGCTTTCTCACTTTTACCCCATCCTCACGCTGAACTAAGCTTATCATGCACTATTACTATTAATACCGATACACTTGACAACTCTGAACCAAATCCTGGGCCTGATGATGTCACAGAGGGCAGCACAGTGCCGAAGAAAACTACAAAAATATCATCTTAAACCTGTTTGACTGGCATCTTAATGGACGACCTTCGTCACCTTACTAACACATACACACAACACAGTATCAACAGGAACAACAAGCAAAACCAGAAGAGCACATGGTAAACATTGTGCATTGGAAAACAATTTAAGGAACCAAAATGAACTGAACCGAATAGGGTGAATAGACATTTGAATAGATACAGTACATTTTAAATAGTAAAACAGAATTAAACTGACAATGGTCCTCACGTGGAGAGAAGTTCAAGACGACACACAAACACACTAACACGATTAAGAGCCCCCCTTGGAGTAGAGAACGACAGCTGCACAATCCTCATCACCTGTTTATTTCATGTACCGGCCAAAGTAGCTCTGATCAACAATGGTCCGGCAACTCGATACGCGGCTCAAAGCGAACGAAAAGGCACCCCACTCAATCAACTGCCCTATCATTAAGACCGGGATGCCACAGTGGCAGCTGGAATCACATTTGCTATCTATATGTACCCCTGAGACACCCTGCTCGCTATTTCGGAAAAGCCACAGCAACTGTCATTGGCACAATCTCTGGTTATTGAAATGTGGCAGTCTGTCTTAGTATTCCCTCAAGACGTTTCACATGCTGAGGCGGTTAATTGATAGCAAAGCCACTGGCAGAGCTGTTTTAGACTAGATAAACCCTCCAGCTTCCTTTGTGGGTTATTAAATGGAGAAAAAAAATTCATTAGCCAGACTGACTCAGGTATGTCTGAATGCGTATAAGCTGACTTGTGTTTGCTTTCAGGGAGCTGCTAGAAAGACAAATGGATGACCGCATGCAGAGATTGCCTGCAACATTATACTTTGCTAATCACCCGCAGAGACCGATGAGAAAACCATTCAGCTTGGCATTGCAGCTGAATGATAACATGAATTGTGTTTTCAATAACCTTGCTGCAAGCTGCAGCTAACCTTCCGCTAACTAAGACAGGTCAAAATCATTTACTTTTTTTTATCATCCAGTTCTATGTAAAACAAGTTCTTACAACAATAATTACCAGTTTGTAAAAGTAGCGCCTGCTGTGGTTACGGTTTCTATGACACGAGGATACGTTTTCCTGGGAAATGGCATTCAGCAGTGTCCCTGAGGCATCCTCACACCGACATGCTTCTCAGCTGTCTGTCATCACCGGGTCAGCGAAGCTCTTGAGAGGGAGCTCATCAGCGGAAGGTCCTCTCTATTTTATATAACCAGAATGCCTTAACTTCACTTCAACACCAGTCCCATTTCACTAATTGAGGAGCGTAAGTTGCCTCCACACGTTCAAAGTTCCTTCTCTAAAGAAACGGCACAAATGTGAGCACCGCCCCTGTCACTGACAGAAACAATCTTAAGCCACGTACACGTAACAAGTTGATTTTAAATGAGCAGCATGTCCACACACAATAGTGAAAACAAAACGATATGTGCTGCAGTGCTACTTCAGTACATGCCAGCGTACTTGGACGTGGGCACACCTTTTCATTGTTTGTGTACTTTTGTGCAGCTGGTATTTGTTAAAGAGGATCAACCAGGATCCTGCAGCAGCCTAGCAGGAAATTGCATGATAATACATTCAAACTTTGTTTTTTTTTGCTTTCATCCCTGGACCCCAGAAATAGATTCACCACAAAAACAAAACAAAACCCATTTAAATGAGCATTTACAAGAAACCAGTGTCTGAGAGACAATTCTTGCAGCTATATTTAGGCTTGGATCAAGATTGTAGCTGTTTACAGTAGGTGGGGGAACAACTTGGTGAAACCTGCAATCGCCACAGTCATTTTGTCATCAGGCTAACCCATAAAAACAGTGATGTGTGTATGTGAGGTTCCCCTTGAACCCTCCGGTGGTCCTAGGACGCACATTGGAAATCACTGAAAAGTTCAACAGTGTTTTTAAGATCTAAATGCATCACGATATTAAGGCTATGACTCCTTCGCTTCCAGCACATGATTCACATGATGGGGGGGAGGGGGGTCACGTCCTGGACGGGATAGACGGTGCATCCTGGAGTTTCTTTATGTGCATCAGTCAATTAGGAAAATAACAAATCTGTCAGGAGAGCGAGCTTAATATCACACCAGGAGAGCATCCAGAGCAAGATAAAACACTATGTGATCTAACAACCTACTGACCTGTGCCCAGAAATATAATTTCCAAGCTTGGCGGAAAATAACATTTCAGTGACTTTTGTTTTTGGCACGGATGATCCTTGTGCTGCGCAACTTCCCTTTTAAGCGACCCCCGCTGCCATCGATTTAATACACGATTTTTTTCTAAATACATTTACTTCCATTTTCGACCAAAAAAAAATTGAGGAGGAAAATGAAATACAACTCCTTACCGGTTGACGTTGTCGTTCAATTGTTGTCGCGTCACATTCGGGCCATAAACGGTGTAATATTTCAGCAATGAGTGAAAGACAGTTTGTGTTGCCGACAGTCTGCCCCTGTAATGCCCGGTTTGTGTGTGTGTGCGTGTGTTTATGTGTGTGTGTGTGTGTGTGTGTGTGCCGGCTGCGGTGTTCAGAGAAAGGGGGCGTGACCGCTCCGTGCGGTCAGAGGTTCGTGTTTTCTTCCGCCTTCACCGTCCGTCCGTCCAAACACCTCCGCGGCGAACGCGAGCGCAGTTCGGTAAACCGTGCGTCCAGACGCGCACGAGGAATTGCATCGTCCTGTCAGAGAAGCCTAATAAACCCTGACGAAAACTCACTGTAGCAGCCGAGGTCCTAAAGGGAGCTGCTACTGGGCACAGCTGCTGTTCCCGCCTGCACAATGGTGTTAAACTACTTTATTATAGCCCTAACCTATTGTGAAGTTCTAGTATTTACATGTTTGTTATTATTAGGATGTAATTTAGTGAACAGAACATATATTGTACTGAGGTCCAGCTTTCTGTTTCTATTTTCACCTGCCACTTTCACTCAGCGGCAACTTTTATTAGGTGCCCCTGTAAGATTTTATGCAATCCAATAGCCTAAAACGCAGGATTGGATTGCATTAAGTTGGTGGTCACAGTTAAAGGTGGTGTTGTACTGGACTTCATTACATTGACGTGTGTTTCTCCTTCTCCTTTCCGTGCATGAGAGGGGCAGAATATTCGGTAACATACTGCAGTTGGTATTATTTGTGTATTTTAATATAAGAGTTTCGTATATTATTTCATACTGGTGGCATCATTCCTTAAAAGAAAATGTTGGCTCATGATCTGTATCAGAGGCTTTTGGCTCCTGCCAAGAATAGATTTTGGGGAAAAATGCTAAATCTTTGTGATAGTTTGGATTACTTACTCTACAACAAATCATCTGTGTTATTCTATAACCGGTCTCTTTAATAACATTCCACTAGTTTGGCTTACACATTACCGGTGTTTTTAAGGAGAAGCTTAATGAGATTTTCTATGTAAAAGTCAGGAAGGGTATCTGTCAGTTGAGTCACACATGGCGTGATTCTAGGATCTCTTATCGTCTAGTTTTCTTGGCTCGTCGTCAAAATCAATAGGCTCTCCATTCATCACAGTCCAGAGTTCACGTGGCTGCCACTGTACACTTTATTTTCCTTCCTCTGGAATGTTTTACATGAAACGACTACTATCGTTTTTATCTCTATAGTACACAGTAGCCAACAAACGTGTCTGCCACACAGAGACACTTGTCCTTGTCTGGGAACAAAATTGTTGCAAATCATCCTGCTAACGTAAATAAAATATCATGACATGTTTATATGCATGCTTTAAACCTAACATGGGTAATATCATTTTTAATATATTGCTATCATCTATCATTTCTACCCAGACACAGCCTACTCACTGTCTACAAAATCAACATACTTGGGGATTTGAGGATTTAAACTGAAGACATCCTCTTGGATTTGGTCCTTTTGATATGTTAATAAATAAATCTTAATGTAGACCAGACAACATTTACAAGGTGATAATATTCTTAAAAGCTGCAATAAGAAGGGCTTCAAAGTGGGATTTACAGAAGATTAATTCAAGACCTATGTGGCCCCAAGTCTGCGTGGGGGTGGGTGCCTTTTTCAAATAAGAAACATTATCTTTTTTTTCTCCTCACACTGTCTCGATCATATGGTTGGGGAAAGAAATGGAGATATAGTATGTGTGATATGCACCATTTATGCTTTTTGAGCACAATGGATTTATGTCTGGCAACTGAATAGAATCCTCCTTGCCAGTGTTTGGTTAGGTAAAAGTCAAAGTCCTCTTTGATTTTGGTATTATAATGTTTTTCTAGCATTTTTACTGGGGAAAAAATATTATTTTTATATTTATCACATAAAGTATACGTCAGTTACTGTAAATGGGCCAACTGATCCAGTAGCACAAACTCTCTATTTGGATAATGCACCTTTACTGTCTAGCATGTAGATATCGAGGAAACATATCTCTTCCTCATACATCTCCCTGTCTGTCCAGGCAGTGTGTGACATGGCAAAGTGCAGCAGTGTAAATTTGCATTGGAAATACATTCACTCGTAAATGGTGAACACAGATACATCCTGGAAGTGCCTCTGAAATGCTCATTTGATTAATTCAATTTGAATACCAGGAAATGAACTAATGTGACATCAGAAGTGGTTGAAAGGCAGGGTTGTGGCGTGTTTGTATTGTTTGAGTCTCTCACAGACCTCAGTACTTTACTCCGTAGAAATCTAGTGCTAACAAAAGAAACAGTTATGCAACATAAAGATAAAATTGGCTAGTTTTTGTTAGTTTATTTTTTTAATTTCATGCAATGTGCAGTATGGAATGGAATAGCACTATATACTATATTTCTGCAAATTTACAAGCATCTATGGTTTTCATATCAAGAAATAATACTGGAAATGCAGTAGCTCAAATACATTTTAGTAAAAGTAGGAAATTGTGAAATGTTTGTGACTTTATAGTTACGCTAACGGTATGTCTCTGGGGATGGAAATGCCCAAAGGGCAGTCAGTCGGTCAGCCTTTGCAGCTCAACAACTATTGGGTGGATTGCCATGAAATGTGGTGCAAACTTTCAGGGTCCCCAGAGGATGACTGATGACGATTCCTTGACTTTTTCATTAGCACCCTCCATGAGGTTGACATTAGTGGTTTTGAGTCAAATGTCTTGAAAACCGGGAAAAAATGATTCCCATGAAATTTCGCAAAGACAATCATGATGAATTGTTATATGTTTGGTGGTGCCTTTATCCAGCATTATTATGTGGTGGGGTTCTTTGTGAGAGGAACACACTGTTAGTCTTTTCTCTGTCATTTTTTGGCATTTGCCTTCCAAAATGATTCACTCAACATATTGTATTGTGCGTCACAATTGCCCAATTTTAGTGACTACTTTCAAGTTGGATTTAGGGAAATTAATACTAATTAATTATTAACTAATATTAAAAAGTTACAACTTTTTTCCACTTCACTTTGTTCTTTCTAGTTACATATACAATTACATTGCCTTGAGCAGAAAACAATATTTTGAAAGACTATTGCCTGCCAGTTTATAACCTTGACACTGTGTGTATTTGTTGAAATAAGTCCCTTATTTTTCTGCTCGAGGTTTCTACCTGTTAAAAGGGAGTTTTCCTTGCCGTTGTCGCCTAGTGCTTGCTCATGGTGGGAACGTTGGGTCTTTGTGTGTGTGGAAGTTGGTCTCGACCGGCTCCATGTGAGTGAGTGCCCTGAGATAACTTAGTTATGATATGGCGCTATATAAATAAAATTGAATTGAAATTGAAAGTCAGCCCTCAGATGGCCCTGCTTTAGCACCTACAGTTTTCCCTGTGGCCCCTTCCCATCCATCTCTCTATCATATCGCCACTGTCCAGACACCAGGCAGGTTATTTTGGGCAATCCCTCTGACACCGCTTTCTCCCTCTGTGCAGGGATAAAAGAGTTCATACTCGCTCTACTTTATATCCTTCACACCTGTTCGAGCTGTCCGTCTCCTTGCTGACATGCCTGAACACACACAGCTTCAGCATTATTGCTAATTACTGCGCCTAAAATCCTCTAGACTGTGGAGCCACATGTTACCTGCCTTTTTATAGAGGCTGCACAAAAGAAATGACTTAATTGCTCAGGATGTTTAACTGTATTTGAGGCTTGTTTGGTTTTTAAATATATTATCTGAAATAACCTGTAATATTCACATCCCATTATACAATCATGAAATATTTTATATTTACAGATTTTATGTTTCTGATAAATCAGAAAAATTTCAGATAAATCACTTTGTTTAGCTGTACTGAAGCTTTAAAAAATCTATTAACCAAGTAGTAACTCTTCAAATATTTATATTAGATTGTATAGAGATGTATTTAACTTAATCTTTTAAATCTCTGAAGTAGCTTTGAGTGAAAAAAGACATATTGCCAGAAACAAACTAGTAATTGTTAGGCTAGGCTATTCCTTGGCAGTCCTATTGCATAACATTAGTTTGATGTAGTCCATCTGGTTGTGGTTGCCTCTTGTTAAGAGCCAAACTCCTCAATAATGCTGTTTCTGGATGAATGATTGTGAAACTCGTCTTTAGTAGCAGTGTGGTAGCAATTTCAGGAAATAATTATTTCAAAATAAAGCTTTGATTGTTTTGAAGATGAAAACCCTTTTTGTCTTTCGCATTAGCCATATTCAGATAACCAAATCCTTTTCCAGTACATCCACGCTGGTTAAACATCTCTGCTTGTAAAAGCGCATGGCTATATTCAGTATGACTCAGCAAAATGAGACTGTGTCAAATCTCATATTGGTTCCAAGTTCAGTGTCAATCTACAACCCTGGCACTTCCTCCTTGTTCCACCTACAAAAAGCACTGATTTTTAATCTTTGGTCGTTTTTACAACTTTTCCACGATCCATTGAGATCCAAAGGTCAACTTTAAAAGAAAAAAGGAAATGCCTTGTGAGTGACTGTTAAATCATTAGATTGTTGATTACTCAAGAACTCCCATTTTAAAGTTGTAGGTTGTCGAGGTGGAGCTAATGCAAACTACTTTATACACTGTTACTGGTACTTCTCCTTCTTCTATATCAGTGCATTGTATTCATATGTACATTGTATTCATATGTACATTGTATTCATATTTACATTGTATTCATATGTACATTGTATTGATATGCACATTGTATTCATATGCACGTGTATTTTGAATCAAAAATTAGAAATATACAGTAGCTGTCACATTAATGGAGTATTTATTTGCCTCTGAAATGTGATGGAGTAGAAGTACAGAGGAGAATAAAATGAAAAGACTCTTAAAGGTAGAACGAGTAGGATTTGTCAGTTGCGGGTTGGTAAACCCAACATTTAAAGTTGGCCCCTGCTCCCCGGCTTGTAGCATCCTCTTGGATGCATGCTTACGATCTGGCAGCTGGTCGCTATGTCCCGCCCTCACACCCCCACATGCTGTTATTGGCTGGGGGCTGCACACCTACTGCTCAAAGGTTGACGCCCAACAAAGTCCCGAACACACCAAAATAATGAAACGCAGGCAGAAGGCAGAGTCTCTGCAGAAACAGACACTGTCACATACTTCTAGTGGCTCATAAGTGATGATTGAGAGGCATTATTTTTGTACATGAGTGTAGTGAGTCTATATATTAGGAAAATCTGCCTTTAAGTACAATACTGGAATAAGTGCACTCATGCATTGCACCATAGGTTTTAGACAAAACAGATTTTCCATTGGCAACCTGTTGAAATGATTTTCAACAGTTGCAAATCCTTCAACACTTGTACCGCTGTCAAATACAGTTAGGGTTTACGATCATTATATTTTAGGGTTTAATGTCCGGTTCATTTTGGTACATCCATTCAAATCCAGCTTTCCCACCCTATAAATGATCATATTTGGCCAAGTGAAAAGACACTCGCTATGCCAACACCATCTGCTCTGTCCTTACCGTCACCATGAACGTCAGGCTATCCGACACCTCTCCAACACAAGATGGATGTCTCTCTTGTCCTTTTTGTTAACACAGCTGACCCAAGAGTCTTAGAAGATGAACATGTAAGCAGGACAGCTGCCCGTGCCTTCAGAGAGTTCTGTGACACCTGTCCAGAGCCTATTATCACCTTCTAGACGTTTCTGTGAGGCTTGAATCCCACCCTAACCCATCAGTCCCCCTGTCAGCAATAGGACAGAAAGGTGGGAACTCAAGATGGAACTGCTTGCTCAGGGGGGTTTAATAGAAGCTGTGATTATGAGCAAAAGCCTGATGTGATTAGTAGACAAGTAAAGGGAGCCAAAAGAGTCATAGACATAGACATGCTTTTCAAGTGTGCATAGACAGTTTGTTACAATTCCCTGTGACCAACAAAAGTGTCCAGTTTGACATAACATTTGCTGTGCTTATAGAGTGACCTGACTAACCTATTTGCTTTAACAACTGTTTTACAAAAGGGTGTGGACAGTCATTAAAATAACATATTTTAGTCTCCTGCTGTAGTTCAGGAGCAAAATATTAGACACACCTTATTACAGGATAAAAAAATCACCATAGATATAAATCAGCACCTCTCTTGCTCACAACAATCCAACATTATGACCATATGATCACAACAGTTCTGATTATTTATTTTTTATATTATTTTTGTATCTACCTGTATCTAATAGTATGTAATCTAGCCACAGAACTTGAGTGTGAAACAAAATGTCTTGACAATTTGTCTTTGGGGGAGTACTTTTTCAGACTTGCAAATGTAGTTCTTTAACATTCCTACTGTTCCAATATACTGTCAAACCTCAATGGTTTCCAATGGGAGAGCAATGAGCCCAGTTAATACTCAGCCACCTCATATATGTATCATATCACTTCATGAGAAATTATCCATGTCTTTGCTCATTAACAGATGATTATTCTTATACTGCAATTTAAGATAATGGAAGGAGTATTAAACATTATGTAGGATTTTGTTTCTGCTGAAATACAGTAACCATTTCAAGTTATCAACCTAGATGGAAAACCGAGTCACGTTAGCACTTAGGGTTCTGTATTATATTGTTAGATCGCAATCATGCTACTAGATCTCAAACACCAGAACATGAAAAAATATGTTTTGGAACAAAGAGGCCAGTGTGTTTCAAAGATACCGCTCGCATTGAAAGCACATGTCGGGCACAGAATCCAAAGAACAAAAAACTTCTTTCAAGACTCCAGCTACTCTCACTGGGATTTATTTTGCAAATGAATTGTTTTCTACAGACTAAAGTGCATTCAGTATGTAACTTAATCATCATGGCATCATTATTAATTATTAGACATATGCAATTATCAACCAGAAATGGAGCTGAACAAAGTTGGGATTAGTTCAACTTTCACTCAAAGGTTTTTTTCCCCAAGCTACTCATCACACAATATTTAAAACCACATTGTGAGGCAACTTCTGAACATGTGCATATCCCACATTTGAGTTCTAGACAGTAACTTCAAATACAGCAAAGAGTTTAGTAACGGTTTTTTCCTCTTTAGTTCAAGAGATAGTTGCTTTTGGTTTCTGGAACCAAACCCCTTCTGGCCTTGGATCAGATCCTACCAGAACATTCTCTCTTGTGTCCTCACTGTCTCCTCCCCAGATTCCCACCGTCTCAATACAGAATGAAAAAACACCAAAAGGCCAATGGACTGCCCACACTCCTTTCTCTAGTGATCAGTTCCCGCAGCAGGGCTTCTTCTTTCAACTAAGTTTGGTTCTTAAGCCCTTACTTAGAGTCCATGCCAACATGCTAGACCTAAATAGACTACCCATATGATGCAGCACAGCAGTCTCATAAAAGATGAACTTTCCCTGCGCATGTTGCTCACACACGAAGCTTAGCAGCTGGGTCAGTTGGAGTTACAGCTAAGAGCAGTCTGCGTCAAGTGGGGGATTGTTGGTGGGGGGCTCAAGGTTTCCATGTATGATGTTTTGATGAATCAGTACCTGGGGGGATTTGGAAAAAGTTGGTACTTTAAAGTGGAAGCCAAATACATGACCGGTATGAACTGCCAAGCGGTGTTAGAGCAGCAGGCGTGAGTGTGGTGGCGCACTGCAATTCGATTTATTTATAAAGGTTTAGATTGCTTCATTTGTAACTCAACTCAGCAGGAGGAGATAGCAGGTGGAAAGCCCTTACAAAGAGCCAATGATGGCTAATGAATAATCAGAAAGTGAACTAAGTTGGGGTCTTGTGGCATCTCCCCAAACACTTCCCAAACTAAGGAACTGGATCCTGTTTGTTGTTTGCAGCTTCTCAGGTTTGATATTCAATCAGCCTACTGAGGGATAGCGCAGTGAGCCTGGCTGTCTGCGATAGACGTGCTTCTTATGCTCTAGGTGTAGGTGACTATGGCAACACGTTTGCAAGTATGAGAATATTTTGCCACAGCGATACTAAAAAGCAGATGTGGTGTGATTCAGCCTTTGTAACAGCTGACACATGAAATTTCCATCCACGCTGTGCTGACAAAAGACATTTAGCAATGAATCACACTCTGACTGTTCGTTCTAGATGATCTTAACTAAACGCAGATACAAATGCTCAGATTAACAGATGAAGTGTTAATAAGTGGTAAAAGGTTTCTGCGTTGAGTTAGAACAACTGGAGCTATGACAGCAGAGTTCTTCAGCTGGCAAGGTAACGGTTCTTGTTTAAACGTACAGTGTGCATGCAGCCCTCTACGCCACATGTATTTGTTTGTGTATGTGAAAAGCACATGGGAGTCCATCGTGCATGAGGAAAAACATGTTAGCTTCCATCACAGCTGCACTTTCTCAAACCCAAGGGAGGCGTCCCCTAGGTCAGAGGATGGTCTTTATGATAGAGAGCAGCTGAGGCTGCCACTCTCCGCCGAGCCATCCGGGGCTTGGCTCAGTCCCGTAGAGTGCAGTTTGTGATCTGCTACATCAATAAAAAACATTACAAGCTCACCTCTCTCCCCAGCTGCAGTCAACAGGGCTGTTTGCGTTGGAGGTGAGAGGACAAAGAGCTGACCTGTTTTCACACTCACACCTTTTTTTCCTCTTTCTTTTTGTACTTTCTATCTGCGGTCTCCCGTGGATAAAATTAGTGCCTGTGAAAACCCACCCAACCTTTGGTGGCCAATCTCCCTGAGGTGTCACTCAGTATTACAGACTGTCATCGGTGTCACTTACAGTTAGCGTTCCAGTGGATCACTGGTAACCTGGTAATCAGGAGACAGGCAGCGTAGAGAAAAGCTACGCATTCCATCGTAAAAAGTGCAGATCGCGTCCTGACACCTGAGAGGCTGCTCAGCTTTTTCCCTTTACCTTATCTCCCACCTGTGGTGGCTGGACAGTTATATAGCATGTTTAATGTACTTCTGCTACAGAAACATGCAGATTCTAAAACCATGGGTTTCAATGAATGCTTGAACAGGGGCTTAAGGTTCACATAAAGTTCAAATATAAACTTATCAATTCAGCTTGGAAGTTATTTCCATTTCTAGCCCTAGGAATATTGTTTTTACAACTTTGAAATATATACGGGGTGGTTGACATCATGTAAATTATATTTATTTGTTGATCTTTTTCTGCTGGCATTTATGGGGCTTTTTTTTGAAGGTCACTTTCCTTAGCTGTAACTTAATCATAGCAGTGAATGGATGGCATATGTTATGCTCTGGAGGTAGAGGCTCAGGGCCCGTCGCCAGACCCTTGAGGTCACTTTTGCAACTGAGTAACATAGTGAGTTGGGACACCACAGTCCAAATTCATAGAGCTGAATCACAGCTTACCTAAGACTACTGCCCTCCACATGTCCAGATATAAACACACCAAACAGCCCACATGGACTTATTCTATGAAAAAATTACATTTCACTGAAAGAGATGCAAATATAGTACAAAATGTGAAGATTGTCATATTATCAAGGGCTGTTTCATATGATCGGCTCGTTAATGGGATTTATGGGTAAAGGCTTTACAGTTATTACAGTCCCTAGTACCTCGAATTTTTGTTCGTATGAAGTAATACATCTACTATGCTTGTTAGATCTTCTTCACTTGGAAAGACTTGAGCCGGTCATATAATTCAAAGCTGAAGTATCTTACCCCCTCTGCTTTGAATATTACACAGTACACTGTCTGAGAATAACAGCCCTCTTGCAGTGAATTAAATATAATCTCTGGTCCATTAACTGGAGGCAGATGCCGACTGCGGGGTTTCATATCAACTTGCACTGCTACTAGCGGAAGGAAAACGGAAACAAGCGGCGCAGTGAAAGTAAAAACAATAGATTCCACAAAGCTAAATAAATACGAAGACATTTAACTGTTTTCAAAAAAAGGCATTCAGGAAATGGAGGGCAGCAGAGGAATGCTTTTGGAAGACCACAGTGAGTCACTTTTGGTAAGAAGAAAAACACCCCAACACATTTTTTACAGACAGTAAAATGTCCGTATGGCAAACACCTTTTCTTCTGGCACATGCTAAAAAAAAAGTTTTAACTTTCCTGTGCATGTTAAAATCATTTAAACATGTGCACCTAAATATTTGGTATATCTGGATATTTGGTATATCAACACCAGAGATGCTCTCACACACTGGCTGTTGTGCTGAGCTGCTATTGTTGAACCGTGTGGATCCATTTAACTTGTGGTAGAAATGGTCATAATACTTGTGGCCAGAACACGATGACTTTTTGAAAGCTTGGTCTGACAAGGCACACTGTGTTTTTCCCTCCACTGTCTGGACACTAGATGCCTTTCAGTGGCCTTAGCAGTGATGAACTGTAGGCCTTTACAGTAGCTGATGGCTACATTTTTACCACTCAACATGAAATTGGTAGATGAAAGGAGGTCAGACTGAAAGCCTCGGCATTTACTCATTCATGATTGTGTCAGCTTCAGTTAAGCCAGGTCTCACTTCAAGAAGTCTTTTAAATTGCTCAGCTAGCTGATACTTTGTCATAGACAAGACTGGTTAGCTAATCTGTCAACAGCTATGCTACTTCAACTAAATGACAAAAATACAAACAATTTTCTTAGTTTCCATGCAGATAGTTTTGGTTTTATTTGCTTGGTCTGAGGTTTCAGCTGCCACGCCAATACCATGGGAGTGAATGGAACTTTGTTTCTTGTCCTTATAGCATTCAAATATAGCATTTTTTTAAATTCCTATTCTGTTATTGTAGTATTGTAGTGTTAGTGTCTCTGTTAAGGCCATTATACAAAGAGCAGGATGTAAATAATCAACCTTAAAAAAAACATCCATTCACCTCCACTATATTGGCATGGCAGCAGATACCTCAGAATATGGTTAGATCAATTCCAAACAATCTGAGTGGCTAAATACCACTAGTGGTAGCTGAGAAAATATGCATTTTGCACCCTTTTAATCCTTCTGGTTTTCTTCACACATTCAACTTTTACATTACACTTTTAGAAAAGCCCAATCAGAGGCTGGCTACAAAGTTGCTCCTTCTGCACAGTGTGTGCATTACAACGCGCAAACTCTTTAAAACCTTTTCCGCTCTCATTAATAGTCTTTGGTGTTGCTGTTCCGTTTGCTTTGGCTATGTGAATGTTGCATGTGGCAATGCTCAGCTCCGTACACATGCTCCTTTCAAGTCGTGTCCTCCTTTTTAAATATACACTAACACAGAGTCTTATTCAACAACCACGGCTTTTGACTGTTTCCTGCTGACCAGCTCTACCGGTGCAGTCAAGCTCCTTTCTTAAAGGCATGTCAACAGTAGCCGGTGATCAAGCAGAACATTTGACTTATTCACTTTTCTGCTGAGACGTTTGCAGCCAGGTTAAAGATTAAATCCAGCGCGATGCTGAGTGATTTGCAAGAATATGCCAGAGCACAACTTGCAACTGCAACCACAGATACGTTAGTCTCAGCTGGCTGGTTTGGTTGACTGTGTTACCCTCGAGCTATGTTTAAGCACCATGTTTTCCCCATCTCTGTCCCTATAAAGCATAAGATCTATGTAATTGCCGGTAAGTAATACTGGGTAATGTTAAATAAAAATACCTATTATACAAGGTAATTGCCCCCATGACTGAGGCAGAGACTGACACAAGTAAACAAAAACTAATGATTGACGAAGATTACGGGAGAATACAGCTCCTACTTTGTAAAGGTTTTACAAAATCTATAATAAGAAAGTGAAAACTCCTGTGTTGATTGTAAGTTAAGTATGCTATCACATGGCTGATATTCAAGTAGATTTTTGGCCGTATAGGACTGTGATTTATTTGTTTCCTAGAGTAACTGTTGCACTGTTGCTCCTCGCGGCCTCATATGACCTTTTGTTAGCTGCCGATGACAGAAACATCTAATGAGACACTAAGGGTGGTTTGTTTGGACAGAAGGAAAGCAGTGACTTTAATTAATGTCACATGGCTGAGTGTTATGGGGGAAAATCTGGCAGTGTCTATGGCTGAATGGGTATGTAGCAAATAATCGTCTACATGATTTAAGATTATGATGAGTCTGGATCCACAAGCTCTCTAAAGAAGCAGTTGGATAGCTTCAAAGGCATAAAACAGTATGGTAATTCTGGTTATGTTGTACATCATTTTAATTAACAGGAATGAGATGCAAAATGAATTGTGGTAAGCGTTCCAAGATGGAACCATTTCCCTGTTTTAAAAATGTTGCATCGCTGTTCACAAACATCAGCTGAGGGGAGTTTCTGAGTATCTGAGTTACCAAAATAACATTACCAGACTTGTAATTGTTTTTCAGTGTGTTTAACCCCAGAGGACAGCGCCACAGTGCTCCAGACTAACATTTAATGAGTGAAGTCTATGGGGAAATCATCATATCTGCAAAGATGCAGCAGGCCTAAGATGTCATTTGGGATGCTTCTGCATCGTAGAGGCGTATATGTTTCAAAGTGATTGTTGTTTCCCAAAATGATCTTTCTAAGTCTTATAAGTCTTTCTTTATTTGCTGGTTTTAAGCCAGTTGGTAAACTTAAACTTAAACCCTCAGTTATTGGGTGGAAAAATGTTGTTTTCATCAATATGTTGGCATTAAGTAATTTAAGTGTAAATGTATCTTCAATGGTGTCTTCTGGCCCGTCGTCTTTTCATTGTTAAGCTTCCTGCCCTTATGACATTCATCACCTCCATCAGGACATAGACATACAATACATCAAATGGCTGGGGGAAAGGGATCCATGCTTTTGTTAGACTGGTCTGATATTACTTAATAACTTGAATCAGTTTCCTCAAGAGAAACCATAATTAAAAAAAAACTAAAATAACTGAATAATCCAGACGTATATCAGTATTAACAGAGCCCAGTGGAGCAAAGGAAACAGTGTTTTTAAAAGATGACTGTGTGCTTTAAATACGATTTCTGGCCAAAATCCTTTCGATATTATTAAATGGAAACATCTTCCAAGATGTCCAAAACTGTTAATCAAATATCTCTAAGTGGCTGAAATTGTAGGGGGAAAAATGTGCTTAAAAAGTGGAGTAGCTGAGCATATTAGTAGAGTAGCAAGAGCTCAGTGAGCTTCCAGTCTTTCCATGTTCACACCTGACATGACAATCAAACAAGTGCTTTAACCTAATAAACTGCACTGGTGGACGCCCTTTTTAGCTGAGAAAAGAGAGACGTACAGAAGAACCCACGTGTTCAGTTTGGTGATCAGTTCTTTTCCTGGAGTTGCTCCCATCCACTGGGATGTGCCAGAATTCCATCTGGGTTTGATTCCTTCTCACACTGTGTTACTTAACTGAAAATAATTGTTTCCCAGAGTGATATAGCCTTCACTGAAAGTAAATACAAATGACAAAAAAAAGTATAAATTCACATCAGATGTAGTGTAATTACAAAACCTTCTTATTAATTACTTTTCTTTTTTATGGGCTAATTAACACCTAATTTGGTAGCTAACTAAATGCTAGCAGTGGAATACGAAAGGATCAGCATGAAGTCAGGTTGTTTAGCATGTTTCCTTTTAATCTCAATCAAATTATTGGCAAATTTGGATGTTTGGGGTAATTATATTCATGGTCTGCTTGGTTTTTTCGGGGCATGGAAAAGCTCAATTGGAAAAAACATCCTTTAGAAACTGTGATAGAAGTGTCTCTGGCGGCCGTATTAAACAGTTGTTTGCTAACTGAAAGAGTATGAACAAGAGATGTAGCTGCTTTCTTTAGCTGGTGTGCCTTCTCAAGTATCTTCTGTGCAGCATGACTGACTATAGAATGCACGGCAGATGTGTTTATAGGTGTAATTACATATTTAATGTGGTATATCTATCTACGTTTGCTATTTATTGCAAGCATTTCTCGGCCATATTTTGTTTTCTGCACGATGAAAATAAAATAATTTACATTTCATTCTGGCTTTTCAAACCCATCGTAATTAGCTAATTAGCCTGAACACCTGGAAGGCAATCCTGCCTGTGACTAAGATCACTGAGTATGTGAAGGTTGTCATGAGCCAGCCCACCTGTTTTCTCTCATGGGTTCAGTCTAATCAGGAAAATGTGCTTGTTAGGCTTCCTCTGTGGTTCTTCTTCTTTTTTTTGTCTCTGAACTGTATGTATGAGTTCAAGCGAATTTGATCAGAGAGTCAGAATTTAAACCATAGCTCTAAAAACACAAAAAAAACAGGAGCGACTGAAGAAAGGCAGAGTAAAGAGGGTGAAATCAGAATGTGAATTTATTCTTCCGCTTTTACTCAGCTGAGGGAAACATTTGAGTGAGGGCCCATCAGCTTTAACCCTGACATATTTTTGTTTCTTGTCTTATACCTTAATAGCGATCAAACTTCATTGCATTTAACTACAAGACACACAAGGCTCAGCTGCTGTATTGGAAGGTGGAAAACTGCTTTCTTTTTCTGTTTGTGACTTAATTTTTCTGACATTTCTGTGATGGCAAAAAAAAATAAAAGTGATCTCATTTTATACCCATTCAAACTGGTGCCAGGGGAAAATGGTTTGAATAGAGCCACTGTTCTGCTCTGTTCTGTCCTGCTAGACGTCTCTACAGGGCTCAGGGGTGCTGGATCCAGAGCTACTTTTGTGGCTTTTGGTTCCGCTCCAAGGTTCAGCTAAGCGGTATTTCCCCCTTTTCCCCTTCTCTGTCTGATCTGTGCTGCAGACACATGCACTGTCTGTATGTACACTCGCTTTTACACATAATACAAAGAGCGGCCGCATTGTCACACGTGTTCCATCACTCTCGCGCTCATGTTGACAGACGCAACATCTTTAAGCTCAAAAACATGTTTCCTTTAACACAACAGGGGCATCCACAGTTTCCTTGCAGCTTTAGCTGAGAAGAGTGACAACACAAGTTGTCTGTCAGCATTACATCCAAGGCTGTAGGGCTCAGAAAGATTTTGGCTTTCAGGAATAGCAATGGCGACATACTCTACCTTTGTAAACACGTGAGGCATTCTGAAATTGTTCCTCTCATAAACACCCTCAAGCTTAAAATGATGAAATCATATCTGGTTCATTGGAAGGGCACAAACTTTACCTCCTCTTAAATTGTCTCACCCCTGCACCTATTAAATACTTTGTTGCTTTCAGGTCCAAGAAATAAATAAGTACGGTCAACTGTTGCTCTATTGCTCATAATAACGCGTTAGTTAAATAGCAAAAGTCATGAAATATTCGATTATATTATGTAACAGTGTGTGGGAAATCATATTTGGCCAAGAGGAGCTGAAACATGAAATGGCCATCTGCCCCGTGCAACTTGACCATGCTTTAAATCCATCACTGTGAAAACATCTTGAGAGATCTGGTTTTGTAAAAGAATCAGATCAACATGATTCTGGTCTTCCTGCAGTTCCTCCAGTTCTCCGACTTGTGCGTATTTCCCTCGGCCCCAGTGAAGACGTTGCACAAGTTGAGCATCTTCTCTGCGTCCATACAAGCATTATGCATGACCAGTCTTTTGGAAATGGCTTTTTATGATCATTGTGTGCAGAGGTGCTCTGCTTTGCATGGGTTTTCTCTATTAGAAAGAACCCTGGCACTAGACCTCCAGATCTCAATTCCCATATAACTGCTCTCGTCAAGTTTTTTTTTCATCCTCCCACAGCCTACTGAGATTGTCTTTTTTAAACGTTGATTTAGTGCATTTTCACACTAGATGAAGAACACATGTAGAGAACTTTTGGTTCTGGTGTTCCTCTTTCCATGCTTTTTCTTTTTTTTTTTTTTATGGAAAAGGAAGAACAGAGGACAATTCTCTATTGTGCAAAAGGGTGCATCAACTTCATCATGCGTTTTGAATGGGGAATAAATAAACAAGTTTAAAGTTTTTTGGTGCACTTCCTAAGAACCTCAGGATGCCAAATAAAAAGCCTGTGTCATGTACTTGACAAAGTCTTTCTGACTTTGATGTATGATGCCAATGCGAGTGCGGGGATTAATCATATCTGCACATTTTTATCTCTTCTCCCAAATTTTGAAATTGCTACAAGCTCACATGACCTATAATCTGCTAGCTGCTTTGTGTACCGTAAATCATTTGGTGTGGGTTTATTGAGGAGAATCAGACACACATGGGAAGACGCTGTAGTCCTCCTCGCAATCCACTGCAATGTGCATCATCAACACAAAAACTTTTTGACAAACATCTTTTCAGACCCTCTAGTTCTTCTTAATAAAGCAAAATGCAAAGCCTGATATTCTGACATGCTTCTCATGCACCGGGCACCTCTGGCTTGAGTGATACCCAGTGTCGACAACTACAGGAGAGCATGCATGTGTATATGTAGTATGTGCGTATACGTGTGGCAACAACTGCAAGCACCAGGTCTCTGGCTCACTGCAGCCTATCTTGGCTGCACCAATTGTTTTTGGGGGATCTGAGTTATGCAAGTTCATGGATTAAATCAAGCTCCAAGGCAATTTTAAAGTAACCAGGACCAGCTTACGCTCCTCCATGCCAACCCCCACGGCTTTATTGATGCCAACCTTCGGCAACAGTTTCCTTGTTTGGCAAAATCAGCGGGAGGACAAACATTTCTGCAGGACTCTTTAAACCCAAGCAGTCTGGAGCCACTTTGAAGTGATTAGATAATATGCAACCTGACACTACTAAGCAAAATGGATCCAAGATGGCTTAGTGGAGCAGGAGAGGTGGACTTCTGTGGACTTTGAGTACATGGATGGCTCCAGGTCAGAACCCTGCTGTAGGTGTTACTTGTGATGTTTCTATGAAAATACAGCCCTCTACCAGCTTACTTTGAAATACAAAATGAGGGTGCAGGCATTTAGTTTCCTTCATGAGGCTCTGGAAACTGATCTTGTGGCTCCAAGAACCATGAACCTAGTAGGTGTCCTGCAGACAGCTGCTTATTTTTAATTAGTGCTGGTCTGAGTGGGTGGAGGAGAAATGTTACCTCAGGTTTCCCTGTGAAGGAGCTTTGTCTGAGCTGAAGAGCCCCAACTCTTCTCACTGGCTATCTGAGGCATTTTTGGATGGCAGTGTCGTGCTGTCAGTCATGCGGTCGGCCCACCGCTTTAGTCCGTACTGAAATATCTCAGCATCTATCAGATCGATTGCCATGAAATGTTGGACAGACATTCCCAGACAATGAGTACTACTGACTTTGGTGATATCCTGACTTTTTCTCTAGCACCACCATAATGTTCACATTTGTGGTTTTATAATCAGGTCCATTGACTTTGTATAGCCCAATATGACAAATTACAACAATCATGTCTCTGGATAGATTGCCATGAAATTTGTTACAAACAATCAATCAAAATTATAATTTCTCTAATACTTTGGTTTATGACTAAATAACTGCAAAACTAATGACATTCCCATTCCCTTCAGCCTTAGTTGTACAAATGTTAGCTAGCTGACACGCTAATCTAACATGAGCATGTTCGCTTATACCTGCTAGATTAGCAAGTCAGCGTTGTCATTGTGTATGTTAGCATGCTGATAACATTTAGCTCAAAGCACTGACGTGGCTCACTCACAGAGCTGCCAGCATGACTGTAGATCCTTAGTCTTATTTGAAATTTCTACACCGGTAGTCTAAGTGAAGAGTACATGCAGCTGTGATAGTGCAAAAATACATGGGAGACAACATTACAGCCTATATATTTAAGGCATGTCACTATGGTCAGCACCCTGTGGTTATGGTGACTTTAGACATTGTATCCATTTGCCCTGTATATTCACAATATGTTCGGGACAGCCAGAGTTTGAGTATAATTTTCATAGTTCAGGCTTCAAACAGCGTGTCTTATCTAGATTTCCTCCTTTTTTTTTCTCCATCCCTGAGCCCAAATACATTCTGTAAGGGGTCTTGCAGAGTGAGGGCGCACAGGGCATGGGGAATGCCCACTGCATCTGTTTTAGATAAAAATTGCAGTCCTCCTTGAAATGATTATGAGGATTAGATACATAAACATGACACTGTTTTAACAAACCATTTCCTGGTTTCAGAGAGTAGCCCTTCACTTTAAAAAGTGGGCCACTGGCCGACATCCCCAGAAACCATCAGTCATCTTCAGTTTTCTGCACGGAGACAAATTTACAGCTAAAGGCCAAGCCACGTCACGCCCGGCATTCCCGAACCAAAGACCCAGACGGTTGACACTGCTGGCAAGCCTGCGTCTTCTCACATATGAGAAGGAGAGAGCAAGAAACTGAAACAAAGGATGCGCACAGTGATGCACAAAAGGGGGACTTTCCACTTCTCACAGTGAGCACCAGCTGTGCCTGATGTGCCCACATGATGTGCCCACATCAAACAGAGTTTGTAAATCATGACAACAACTGGTTTCTTCACAGGTCGGTGAGAATAAGAGTCCTTTTTGGGATTATTGGCAACATTGATGCTAAATTAGTCTCAATATCTTGCTAACACCAGAATACATATGGTTAGAAGAACACTTTGTCTTTGAATTGTGTGCATATGAACTATGAATTGAACCTAATTTGTCATGTTACCATTCAATGGCTGCAGTGGAATTACACACTCAGGTACACACATACATATATATATATAGCAACACAGCTGGTAACTGTTTCCTGTGTTTTGCAGAGAGCTTAGTTTGAAGAATGAAGGAAAATATCAATAATCTCCTTCATACCTCCAAGGACCTTAACCTCCTCCCCCAGTAGAGTTCATAAAACAGATCTGTGAGTAAGTGACACTTAACTTTTAGAGCAAAAGAACACTGAATATTACTACTATTTTTTTAGTACTGTACTTTGTCATTTGGTTTTTGTTTTTATGTACCAATTTACCTTCTAATACTTGTACTTGACATGTGTGGATGTAAGTGAGATCACAACTATTTTTACATCATGGACTAATAAGAACCAAGCAAAAATATTCATCCCCAAAACACATCATTTGTCAATTTTGGAGATTAACATTTAGAACCTGATTGAATATATCAATGTGTGTATTTATGAAAATGTTTTCTTTACAATTACAAGAAGATCAAGTAGAACCCATACTCCTACATCACACGTTTAATCACATTCAATGCTTCTACAGAAGGCCATCGCTATTTCTGTGTCCTTGTGATGATAAGCAAACCACGTCACACAACGTTAACAGAACTTCACACAGGAAGAAAAATGTGCAGAAAGAATGTGGTTATAGTCAATCATTAGTTGTTTCTTTGTTCAAGAGCATTCACAAGTCAAATGCAGGTGTTAGTCTCCCCCCCCCCTCCCTCCCAACATCACCCCGACTGATCACCTGGTGTTTTATGGCAGTTTATTTAAATGTCTTTTCAGTCTCTCTTTCACACTCCCATCATATCAATTTGTTTAAGGGGAGTTGATATTTGACCCACTGTGGTGTGAAACAGAAATGTGTCACTGTTTTTTGTTATTTTAAACTTTCCTTCCACTACCCGAGTGCTTTCACTTGGACAGTGATGACAACTCAGGGCCACTGTCGCCGGGCGGACGGTAGTTTCAGCCCCCCTTTTCTGTACTCGCTCTTCTCTCCAGGGTCCCAGCCGGCTGCTGGCTCTCATGTGTCATGCAAACACACTCGCTTGCTGCACACACACACACACACGCCTAAAAAAAACACCTTCAGTATGTGCACGTACACATAAATCCCCATACAAACAAAATTGTGGGAACGCAAATATTTTCAAACTATATTTTATCTTTTAGTTAGTCATAACTTCAGGGTTATAACTTTTGTAGAGCAGAAACTGTGAGAAAACATTATCTAATTCCAAAGTGACTTTAAATTTGAGAAAATCTTTCAACATTAAATCGGACAGAAAGAAATTCCCTAAAGATGTCAGTGCCGCTTCATCTGATTAATCCTGTGGTTGTGATGGTCCACAGTGTCACAGCAACCAAGATACAACATATTAGTGGAGAGAAGATATACTTAACAGAGACACAAGACACTACAGGTGGTACCAGTCCAACAGTGAGATAAATCATCTATAGGGGTTCTACTTCGCCAATACAAACACAGGCCGACACCAGGGAGGATCCCGTTTCTACTTTACACATATTTGTCTTCTGTTACTCCCCATGAGCCCCCGTTTTAGAGTTTTCCTTCCAAATGGAACAACAAGAAAACCGAGCGACCCGAAGGCCCTTGCTGTAGCTGGCAGCGAGCGTGCAACAGGGATTAATTCTCCGTTAACCCATGAACTGAAAATAACCAAGCCTGCAAGCTAGCAAAATTGAAGCTGCTTGTCCTCTGTGTGCTGATTGGCGGTGATGCTGTAAAACTGTCTCCAAGATGAAGAGACAAGAGATCTTTGACATTAAAACTGTGTCGCTGTCTAAATGTGAAACCTCTGGGGTGTAGTTTGTTTTACCGCTTTTTAGCCATTTGCCGATGCCAATCGGTCAGGCAGTTGGTCGGTTGGTCCAACAGTTTGATCCAGACTGAAATATCCCCATGACTGTTTGGATGGATTGCCCTGACATTTTAAAACTCATGTTCCCCAGAGGATAAAGCAATACTGTCGTTGGTGATCCTGTGAGCGCCAGTGAGGTTGACATTTATGTATTTTAGTGAAATGTCTCAACAACTATTGGATTAATTGCCATAAAAGGTTTTTGCTTATCCAGTGAAATATGCCAGCATGTTCCCCTCAGGGATGTACTGTAATAACTTTGGTCGTCAACATTTCGATTTCTACAGTACTTATGACTAAATACCTGCAAAACTGACACTTCCATCAGCCTCAGCTGCACTTTGTGTTTAGTGCTGATTAGCAAATGTTAGCATGCTAACACTCTAAACTAAGATGGTGAACATGGTAACTGTGAGCTTGTTAGCGTATTGCTGTACTGCCTCATAGAGCCACTGGCATGACTGTAGGCTCTTAGTCTTTTCTTTCTGTGTGTTTCTGTTAGTGTTTTTATGTCTTCTTTCCTCAAAAATGTGATCATGTCTTGCTTTCCTTTTCATTTTTTTTATACCCATAACACGAGAGGATGTTTATAAGAGTTTCATAACCGGTGGAAGGCAATTAGCAGAGAGTAGTACATCTTTATGTGATCTCAAAGTATTCTTCCTGGTGCAGATCCAACGTTTGTTAGCAACACAGTTACTCAGGCCTACATGTTGCTATTGCTGTTAACAGAGTCTAAATACCCATCAACCAGCGAGCAGATGCAACCATAAAGTAAATGCTTCTTGTCCAATAAATCTGTTCCCACTTTCTCTGATCATGCTTTTATTCACACGTACCCAAAAGAAACACTGCATGCCCTCAGCTCACAATAATGTGAATGCAGAGTGGACCGCTGAGGTCAGACTCCTTAAATACTTGTGGTCTGGTGGAACATCATACACTCGGGGAGGGACCTCACCAAAGAGCAGCCATATCCGACAGGTTGTGACAATGATCTAGCAGCTGCCTATTTAGACTCAGCCGCTCCCTGTTCCGACGACCACCCCTGATAGGATGTGAGGCCTTGGGTTCTCTGTGCAACCTCACAGGGCAGCTCCATTCTATCGAGGCCCTGCAGGGGTCTGAGGGGGGTCGCTTTTAAATTGTGCCATCTCCCCGTCCTAATAGCCGAGAGGTTGCCCTGTTTCGACAGCTCCGACAGGGATCAAGAAACGGGCTTGCTGTGAGTGCCAGCCGTTCCGTGGCCTTTCATTAATATACTGAGATACCATCTGAGAGCAGCTGTGTGAAGAGAGCCTGTTGCTGAGCAGATAAAGACAGTTCAGCGTGAGAGGGGGAGGGAGCGTGAGCATAAACACTGAACAGAGGTTGGGTCATGGGCTTTGATGGTTGTGATGTACACATAACTGTAGCAGTGGTGGTCTTATCTGGAGTGGGACTCTGTGGTGTGACCCAGTGCTGAACCCCCCCACCGGGGCTCCCTTGCCATTCTGAAACATTTGTAAGATTCCTCACTGTCCTCAAGTGCAGAGATTTATATCTGAAACAACGGTGATCTCGTGTCCAAAAGTAGGCCGGCTGCATACTCCGCACTCGGCAGCTTTAACACAAAGGTTTGACGACATGCCCGTAAAGTCCTCACACGACAGGTTCTTTTTTCTTTTTTTTTTCTTTATCTCAATATGACCCTTAACAAGAAGTCACCCTGTGAGGAGGAGAATAAGAATAGAGTCACAGATAGTGGCACCTCCAATGCACCCATCAGCACACTTGCAGGCTGAGGAGAGAATACACCCATCAATCAAAGTGGCATGTACATGGGGAGAGTGGCTATTCCAGGACTATCTGACTCACCGTCACTAACCTTCGCTGGTAGAAAGCACCTTTATTCACTGACCGTTAGAGGCTTCTGGTCGCCCTTCCCATCCACAAAATCTACTGCTTTATTCTTTTTTTTTTCAAATCCTCATTCTGTGTGCATTTATTCAGAGACTTGGCAGTACTCTGCCTGTAACTGTGCACTGCCTCGCTGACACCTCCCCTAAAAATAGTGCAGACTAATCCTCAAGTCCTCCCTGAGAAGTACTACACATTACCAGGGATTGACTAGCACATCGACTGCGTCCAAAACTACTGAGATTTTATGAATTTCAAATAAATCTCTGCATTTCTTTTATTATGTAGACATTTTAGATTTGCATGTGAGCAGTTTCCATGTTGACACACTGTTGTATCAAACTTAAGAGGAGGCAGGAATCCAGAGAAATGCAATATGTTGGCTGTCACCTCCATGCTGCAGTGGTGCACCCTCTGGTGGGGTTGATGAATACAGCTTTTAACAGCCGACTCTCTTGCAGACAACTGCAGGAGCAACTTGTTGAACAAGTGAGACCATGTCGTCGCGACTTACACTTAGATGAAAACTCCTGCCGACACATTTCTCAAGAAAGATTGGGAAGCCAACTGGCTGTTGAGTAAAATGGGGTGATGTCTTTGCCTCATCATCAACATGGCCCGGGACCCCCCGATGACTCTGACACTGGTTCATCCATAACCCCCCTCCCCCCACACACACACGGACACTACACGTTATATTAACGTTGTTTAAATGCTTCATTGCACAGCTCTTCTTCTTCTTTTATTATTATTGTATATTGTATACTTTGCTTTTATTTAATCTTTTTTATTTTTCTGTATATGTATATATTGCTATTGTTGGCACCCACGCACCAAAACAAATTCCTTGTATGTGAATACATACTTGGCAATAAACCATTCTGATTCTGATTCT
>JAVQJD010073250.1:0-34722 GCA_036023655.1 Nannoperca australis | reverse complement strand
CTATTTTCTACTGTTTATTATTCTTTTTTCAATAACTTTATTGAGCATTGTAACTGTATCAAAAAGCAATTTCCCTTCTGGGATTAATAAAGTATTTCTGATTCTGATTCTGATATTAAAAATCAATTGAGTTTTCCTGTCATATTCTCTTTAGCTTATTGGTGGACGTACACGTCAGTCAAATGCTCAGGACAGCGATTGGTGGAATTGTCGTAAATGCGCAGGCGCAGTCTGTCGTCAGTGAATGCAGCGTACGGACGTTTGTGCCTCCGATAGCGGGAGAGACGAAGTAGTTTCTATCCTTGTCTTCTAGCACTTGAAACCGCCGGCGTTGCTTGTATAACTATTATTTTTCCGCCATTCGTTAGCAGGTGTCATCCCCATAAACTTCACTTTTAATAATGCCTCGGGGTGGTAAGTTTTATTATTGAAGTTCACGCGTCGTGCTCATTTTTAGCATGCTAATTATTGCTAGCGAATTGTTAGCTAAAGTAGTACGAATTCCCGTTGAACTCTCACATGCGTAGCTTTTAGCATGCTAACCGGGTAGCATGGTGGATTTGCGGCTATGAGTGACTCGGGAAAAAATAGCAAATGTACCGATTGATTGGTTATAATCTTCAAGTAAACACAGATACCAGCGTGTTTGTAATTTCAGCATTTAAAACGGTTTGAATGATTCGGTTTTTGGTCGTTTGTGTTCAACCGCCAGTAACGTTACCATGTGCACGGGAGTTCGCTTCGGCTCAATTTTATTTAGATATATTTATTATTAGTTAGTCTAGAAACCTGCTGGCGATTGTTATTATTACCAGTTGCTTTCACCAATGTGTAGTTAAAGTATTCGCTATCTGTGTATCTGGCTGTTTTTGCCATCATGTCTCTATTTAACACTCACTAGCCATGACATTTGCCTGTGAAGGGAGCTGGCCCTCATGTTTGTTTCCCCACCACTGACACACACTCTGTCCCTGTTCACACTTTGTAATACAACGGTACCTTAAATGTAGAACTACAACTCTAAATCCAGGTCTGAACTGTTTGGGATCTTGTGTGTCCGCATACAGAGGGTGTACAGCAAGTCCTGCGCCACATAATGCCCTGTAATATTACATCATTACACCACAAACTTGACTTAAGCAATGATCATAAGTGTGATGTCCGGGCCTCTCAGTATCCACTAAAAGGCTGGCAGTATTTTTTTTACTATGTAACTCTGTGCTGAAAATGAGTTGTTAAAGTTCGTAGCATTCTTGTAGAATGACACATTTCAGAAATGGTTGCATACAGTTGATCTGCCAGGAATGACCCGGACAACTGTGTTACAGGGAAAAAGGGCCACAAGGGCAGAGGGAAGCAATTCAGCAACCCGGAGGAGATCGACCGACAGATGAAAGCACAGAGGGAGTTGGTGAGTGAGCGATCTTTGTAGCAGACGTGGAGTTGCCATCAAATCACAGGCCTGGTGTGATTGAATGTGAATGTTAACAGGAGGAAAATGCTGGTGCTGAGAAAGGGAGCGCTTCAGAGTCTGAGGAGGAGAGCAGCAGTGACGACGAATCCGAGGTGAGTGAGGGCAGAAGTATAATGTTGACTTAGCAGTGAAGCTGCTAAGTCAACTTAGCAGAACTTGGTGGTAAACATTGGATATTGTCATATAGCTTTCCATTAATCCATAGTGTTTTAAGTGAATGTGTTTACTTTTGATGTTTGGCCTTGCTGAAATGTATTTAGCTTATACTCCATTTTAACGGCTGTCAGTATCCTTAAGTAACATTGTTAACATTTGGCCATTCATTAGATTGAATAAGAAAATACAAAATCAATAAAATCAGTTTGAAATGTGTTTTTTGAGGGACAAAACTACAACCAAACAATGGCTGGGTACAGTAGCAGCACAAACAAGCCTCTGCCATTCATCACTTGGTGTTACAATTTGTCTCTTTTTGCGCACAGTCCAAAAAGAGGAGTGGAGTGGAGGGGCTCATAGAGATCGAGAATCCCAACCGTGTGTCTCAGAAGAGCAAGAAGGTGACGGAGGTCGACGTCGCTGCTCCCCGAGAGCTGTCTCGCAGGGAGAGGTAGGAATATTTATACGTCTTCAACTGTTGCCAGCGTCAGACTTATTATGATGACTAATTATTTATTTATCTCATACATACCCCCCCCCCCTGACAGAGAGGAGATCGAGAAGCAGAAATCAAAGGAACGCTACATGAAGCTCCACCTTGAGGGGAAGACTGACCAGGCCAAGGCCGACCTGGCCAGACTGGCCATTATCAAGAAACAGAGAGAAGAAGCTGCCAAGAAGAGGGACGAACTCAGGAAAGGTGAGAAGACACATTGGACTCGCCAACCGGTTCCGTAAAGTTCAAACTTTGTGTACTAGAGGTGGAAATTATGAATCACTCTGCACTGTTTATACGTCTAATGGCTCCGCAACCATCTACCATACCAGTGTTATCACACCATCTTTGTTTGTGTGCTTTTAATCAGCTAGTTACATACACTATAATAATGCTTTCAGTCACCAGTGAGGGGAGCTCCCGTGCAAAAAACAACTTATTGTGACATGATTGACTATTCTCAGTTCAGCTTGAGGATTTGGACCCTGGCTCCTGACATGTGAGGCCAGAAAATGCTTGTTTTTAGATAAAAGGAAAAATATCCTGGCATTGTGCACGATTTGCCACTTGATTGGGTTGTTGGAGCAACTTTGAATTGTAACTTCCAACAGCAGAGAGTTGTTTTTCTTTTGAACACGTGTGTGCTGCACATTTGTTGGGAGCATTTAATATGGAAATGTTTTTAGCGTTTTGGAACTCGGAGCCTCACACCGTTCTCTCGTGTTTTTCTCAGAAAAAGAAGCAGAAGACGCCAAAGCAAAGCGCTAGTCCATCTTCAGCTTCGACGCGCACTTCAGTCTCAGAGGGATGGAGAGAGGAGGAGAACGTGGGGAGGGGACCAATTCATGTGGTATCAGTTCAGGGGTGCTCCTGGACTCCTGCCCCTCATTTCAAATCAGAGGGGCGTGGGTCTTCCATGACAAGTGTGGTCAGGACAGGGAAAACGGGTGGAGCAAAGCGAGATGAAGAGGAATGCAGCATTTGGGATGCCTCTAGTTTCCTTTTAAAAGTCCTTAAGAGGAGACAAACTGCAGGTTTTCCAAGTGCTTCACTGCCTCTTTACTCTTCCCCACCCACCATGGTTTTAATTCTAAAGCTGCTAAAGTTATTTCCATTCTTTTTTGATTGATACATCTTTACAAGCTTACCTAATGCAAGTTTACTTAATGACTGCACAGAAATTACAGTGAGCGTGCATGAGGATTGTTTTGGTGCTTTTCCCTCCATCTCGCCTGTTTTTGTACAGTAAGAAGGCAAATCCGTGACAGATGGAGACAAGGACACTATTCAGAGGATAAACAGATATATAGAAATTATACAATGTAGTTAGTATTTGTGGATATGTTGCACAAGACTGGTATAATTTTCAAAAGATTTGAGGACTTTCTTTTTTTCCCCCACCATCCAAACACCACCACCAGACTATTCTTTGATATTCCCAGTGTTGGTTTTGCCTTATGTGCCCCCCACACCCTGTTTTTTTCAATTTACAGCTGGAAGAATTAGCAGTCCTCCTACCACAACGCATCTAAAAAGTTCAGATTTAGTTTCTTTTGCTTTTTCATGAATCTTTTCACCCCAAATTTACACTTTGATCACCTGAATGAACTTATAGCTGTCAGTTCAAAAGTGTTTTGTACTCTTGCTCAAAGCACCAGGAATATTTACTTGAATTGCCTATAATAAGCATATTTAAGTTGTTCAACACCAGTGCTTAAATGCATTGTCTCAAACTGCCTCAGTAACGGTGGCCTTGCCCTGTTTCTGATGGGATCCTCTGTGGTTCTATAGGAGGGATTGTGTCTTTTGTTGCCTTGTTCAAAGTTTACACAAGACCAGTTCACTGTTTTTCTCCTGTAAAGTGCTACAAAGAACCTACACTGAGTTGATTTATTAGGTACACTTGCACAGGTGTACACAATAGTCAGCACTCAGTATGCGGGGGACTTGGGAACGCCTTGATCAGGAAGACAGTATTCCCTATAATATGGAAGTAGCTTAAAGAACAAACAGTTAAAGCCACAAAGTGTGAGAAATGTAGCCACAGACAAAAAAAAATAATTCCTCAAGTTTTCCATCATGTATTTGAAGTCGGTTTTAAAAATAAATTCATTAATAAATAAATGACTGTTGTATTTTTTTATTCAAATTGTAAATGCTCGTAGTTTTTTCAGTTGCTCGCTTAAAGCAGCTGGAATTTGTAGTTATTATGATTCATTCTGTGAAGTCTTTTACCTGCAAGATGCTTTGGCAGCAGATGCAGGTTTAATATTGCACAAGTTCAAATACAGTCAGGTTCAAGAGCTATTCGATGTTGCCGCCACTAGACTGCAGCATCTGACAGGCACCAGGGGCGGCACCACCTGCACCTGAACACATAGCTCCATCTACTGGGAGTCATTTTTCTGCCATTTATGCTTCAGTCCAAAGTGAACTGTTATACAGGACATCAGGAAGCACTCAATCATTTACTATCGCCAAAACATGGCAGTAGGAGATGTCGGGTGGTGCACGCACACGTCTGCAGAACCATGACTTTGGCTGCACTGTTCACTGAAACGTTTCAGTGTTGAGACTGCAGACCTCACCTGGTGACCTCGTATTCGCAGGTGAGGTGAGCTCCTCCCATCGCACCCTGGATGCTTAACTGAAGTGTATGCACTCATAACATGCAGGCAAAATATTTAATATAAATATAATCGTGCAATAGTAAAACCGACATTTGGAAAACTTTTCTCATTATTATGAAATGTTACATCATCCTGTTCACATTCTCATTGAATATGTGCACTGAAATGTGGGGGTGGCGTTTGCTGCAGGATGTGTTGAAAGGTTGATGTGTAAAAATAAATCGAGTAAAAGATACGCAGTAAATTACATGATTATATTACAGGTTTTTGTTTCTAAATGTCCTTTTGTCCAAAGTCCATTTTACATTCATAAAGTTTGGCTCAAACTTTAATGGCAACTGAAGGCTCGAGAATGGTTGAAACAAGAATAATGTTTAAAATGACTGAAAATAAAAGTCAGTTACAGTCAAAAGCATTGATAGTTTCCTCTTTTCACATCCTTTTAACATATTGTTAGCATTTACAGAAGTACGTACTAACCACAACCTGCCAGACGTTTTAAGAGCGTAAGCATCAAATACAAATAGACCTGTGGCACAGCACTTCACACATAATGTTCCATCAGATGTAAAATACCTCATTACATTTTCCTCTTCAAAACTGAATAAAAAAGTGTCCTGCCATAATACCTCTGTATTTACACCAAATCACTCATTACATGTGTCTTCTTTATGGGCTAACTTTTAAATCATATGTGATAGTCAAACATGAAAAAAAAAAAGATCTCTCTTCCCCCTCCCAGCTGACACTTCATTTGTGCAACTTCCTCAGTCACTGGCTTATGTTAGACGTGACTTAAGAGTGCACTCCTGAAACAAGAACGAAAACTGACGAGGAAACACGCACACGCGAACACAACAGCCACAGAGGCAGAGTCTGCACCCTCTTTCCCCCCCGATGAAGTGACGCAGCTGTGTGGACGCATTCGGAGCAGGACTCAGAAGGTCAGGTAGAAAAGCTGCTCGGACTCCACTGCCAACATGCTCCGGCAGTCTCTGAGCATCCTGAAGCAGTTTGGCTCTGTGGCAAAGTAAGTGCTTTAATCTGATATAACTCTCCTCTGATTTCTTTATAGAATGATGTAACACTATGACACCACATCACCACATGTACAGTGAACTCAACGTCTTTCAAGATCTTGTGTGAAGCCAAAAGTGGCGAATTTGATCTGATGATTCACACATGACCATGTCAGGTTCAAAACATTAAGAGTTTAATTGATTTGAATTCCTCTGTTATTACAGCAGCAGCCATTAAAGCATCACTGTCACTTTTAAAGGAAGTAGAAATTACGCAATCTTCCTCCTACAGATGAAAAGTTGAATTCATAAGCAATAAAACGTTAAACGTAACTTGGTCTGGTATGACCAGCAGCTTGTTAAAAGTAATGTTATCAAACTTTAGATAGATATCGCTTTGAAACTGACAGATGAGTCAGTTTGACTGCCTTCATCGCTTGACTTGCTAGTCAATGTAGCTTTTGTTAAGCCAAACTTATAGTTTATACTTTAAAGCTGCTGCTGTGAATCATCATTTCCTTTAAGAGTTTGAGTGTTCGTGTGTTAGGATGATCGTTTCAGTTATAAAAACCCGTTTTAGGCTCATTTGATTTTTTTTATCATTACCTGCGTCATTTCAGTGCAATATTCTGCTTTTAGGAAACGTTGAGCTCGGCTTTGCCTTCCAGGTTCTCGTTTCCACAGTAACACAGTGTTGTGTGTGGGCTCCCCTGAGTGGACAAACTGTCTCATATCCGTGGTTTATTGTTGGCAACACGTTTGTAAAAGGCAGCGGGTGTCTGTGTGGTGGTTGGCTCTTCATGGTGCTGTGGCATCTCTCACAGAGGAAACAAAACTTTGACCCAATAGTGCAATAGAAACTATTTTTTTAAGATTTTCATTGAAAGTTTCAGTAATCTGATGATCGAAAATGTTCAACAAGATGAGTCACTTTGCTTTAAGCGTTCACATGCTGAACAGGTGGAAGAAGTTTGATCTAGAAAGTTTGTGCCTGTGTGTGAGGTGTGGGAGACCAAATCTTACACCTTCACCATGTTGGGTTTTCTTGTTTCAAACTTGCATGCAGCAGGGCTACATGTGTGTGTGTGTGTGTGTGTGTGTGTGTGCGTGCAGGCCATGCCGCCTCTATTCCTCAGCTGCACTCTGGTTTAATAAAAAACCTGCACAGGATGAGCGTGCATCTGCAGCAGAGCAACATGGGCCTCATCTGCCACAGCAGCACATCCAGTTCTTCGTTGGCACTGATGTTGTGACCTTGGATGAGATAAACACATGTGTGCAAAAATAAAACACAGGCACACAAAGCAATTACATGTACCGTACCTTATGTATGATTAGGACATTTTAATACCCCAAAGTGTAACAATACATTGATTCTGATAGTTTAGTTCAGTTGCAACTGACTATTACAGTAGTTGTTACATTAGTTATCAAAAGGAGATCACTTAGAAGACCCTAAATATGTCATATGGTTAAAGAGATAGTTCACACATGCAGCAGTTTTGGGGTGTTTTACTGTTTTTCACTGAGTCAGAAACTTAAAAGAGGGATTTTTAGGATTAGCTGTAGGCTGAAGTTGTGTCAAACAGCAGTACTGGGCTACCGAGGCACAGTTGTTGAGTGTCTATGAGATCAAATAACACAATCATGATCCAATAGGCATCCGACAATTGAGCGAAACTAAAGGAGGGGGTGAGGGGGCGCTTTTTTTCCAATCATTGCATGAGGGGAGGACCACAGTCTCACTTTGAAAGCCCCTGGTCTAGACATCCACGCCTCCACAAACACACAGACTTTTACTTTCTTGAAAAAAGCATAAATGCTCAGGTGAAATTTAACTCTTTGTGGAATAATGTGGTTTTTTTTCCATCTCAAACGGAAAAGTTGAAATGAGAGTCGGAGATGATAAAAAAAAAGGAACCGACTTGTGGTTCATACACATGGGGGAATTCTCCTGTTTTTGTTTTGAAACGTCAGGTGTGAGGTTCACAGGAAGAAATAAGAAATGGCACCTTGGAGGTGCTCGAGCTCGCCTGACCTCTTTGCGAACTGGGTTGGGCTTCCTTTTTCGGCGTGACACGAAGCCGGAAGACGATCTCAAAGCTGCACTCCCTCCTCTCACAGAGCTGGTACTGAAGTAAACCACAACTGCAGCCGTCACTCCAAGTTTAGGTTGTTGCTCGTCAGTCAGGCCTAAAAATGTCCTCACTTGTCAGCCAGCAGACATAAAGTGAGATCAAAGCAGAAGTTGTGTGCTTACATCTTCGACCTGCAGGAGTTTATCATTTATTATCACCTGATTTAGGACATTACTGCAGTGATTCTTAGCAGGCAGCGTGTAAACGTCTTGTAAATGTCACCTGCACATGAATGCAACACAATGATTTCATTGTTTTTCATTCAAAATATAAACCATTCGTATTTGGTGTGAATTGGTGTAAAAATAGTTATTCTTTAAGAGTTTATTTGCAACTTTTGTACTTTTCTTTGTATATTTGGATTTCTGAATGAGTTTTAAATAGGATCGTTGGGCAATGTGTTCTTATTACCATCTGATAGATCTTTTAAATGACCACATGACTCGTATCTGCCCCAAAAACATCACTTCTGTGCCTTCTTGAGAAATCCTGTATAAGTACAATATGATTCCATGTGAAAACACTTCAGATGTGTTGCTACACTAAATCTAAAGGTAACACCAGCATCCAGTTAGCTTATTTTAGCATGAAGACTGTGAACATGGGGAAGTGACTTTGGCCCCATAACGCCACACATGTCATTTTGGCACCTTTGTTTTTAATTAAATTAAATATGATATGTAACGTGTTAGTTACTGAGCTCCAGACAGAGTCAGGCTGTGTATTGATCTTCTCATCTAACTGTCGCCAAGTGAATAAGAATGTTTCCCAAACTTTTCCTGTTCATGTTCAAGCAAAACTGACAATCATTCCTTAGCTCCACTTGTAAATTGTGAGGCTTTGCGACTTTACGCCATGACTAAATCAAGAAAAATCATCGCAAGATGAATTGATAGTGGAAATAATTTTATATTGCAACCCTAAATTATAATAAAGGGATATTCAAAAATCTAAATTGTTTCAGGTCACAAGATGCCACTGAGCTTCTACACGAGGACCTGGTTTTGGTGAGTAAAAGAGAAAACTCTGTTTTAACCCTACAGTTCATAAGTCTGCTCTAAATAGCTTTTGATTACTTTACATATTTAGCTCTTTGATTGTTGCATTTGAAATCATGTATTGTCCCATGAGCTTTAGAAGACACAGCCACCGAAACTAAATGTAGTGGAATTTACTGCTTACATCATGTTACATCATGTAGATTTATCGCTTTGTGATGATCTCCAGCACCACAAAGCATGTTTCTTAATTTACAACTGTAACATGGCTTATAATGGAAAATGTTTTTTGCATGATAAAAACACATAAAAGAGACAACATAAAAATCCATTGCACATACACAACTAACAAGTTAATGACATTAGTAAAAAGGGACCAGAAACGTGAAACATCAGGCACACATGCAACAGATGACATAGTTTGAGCTCTAAGCGTTACCGCATGCGTCTCTGCCCGAATGAAGGTGGAGCAGCGGGTGGAACCGGCCAAGAAGGCGGCTCAGGTCCTTCTCAAGAAGCTGCAGGGCTGCATGCAGAGTCAGCAAGGGCTGGACGCTGAAAGACGAATGGTACTGAAACCACTGCATCTATGGTGACGAGACAAGGAAAAAAAAAAACATTTGATTGGTTGCTGAAAGGTGCCACACCTGCTTCTGTCTCCGCAGAAAAAGCTCCCTCTGATGCTGCTGTCCATCAGCATGGCAGAGAGCCTCAAGGACTTTGACGCAGAGTCCTCTATCAGGTGACAGGTTTGATCCTCTGCAGTTATCCATCCACCCCCACTCCCCCTCCCTGCATGCAAGCTTTGACCTGATCTATTGACTAACAGCCATGTTGACTGCTGTCATGTGGAAACCTCATGACTTTAGTGCAGCTGTTTCAGTTCTGGATGAAAAAGAAAGAGGATCTCCCCCCCCCCAATCTACAGCTTGTGACAAGATATATTTTATTTATAGTTTCGAGACTGCCAGAGCAGCTAGGTGCAGCATATTGATATTGATCCTCCTGTGTTTGAGTTTAATGGCTTCTCTCCAACACATCTCTTTTTCTAGATCTTAATTTAAATGTGTAAATAGGTTTTAGTTCACATCTATCTGAAAAAATATATAAATTGTGAGACAGGAGTTGACCTTCAGCTGTGTTTGTGTGTGTGTGTGTGTGTGCGTGCGTCAGGAGGGTACTGGAGATGTGCTGTTTCATGGAGAAGATGCTGGCCAGCATGCTGGCAGACTTTGAGATACAGATGGAGAAGGCCGTTCTGGAGCCACTCAACAAGCTCAGCGAGGTGAGGTTGGCCCACATACATGCATGCTGTCGAACGGAAGCTATAATATGATGCTTCTGATGGCTGCGCCTCATATGACCACAGCTGCACTAAATCTGTAAATACACACCAGAACATGGAGGGATCTGTGAATAAAGAAATGTCTCTCTTTCATTATTATTGAATCTTCCATCTTTGTCCTTTTCTCTTGATTTTTTTAATATCCACACACTTGTGTGTGTGTGTGTGTATATATATATATATATATATATATATATATATATATATATATATATATATATATAGCTGGCTGTAGGTAAATGGAAGTAAAATAGCAAATTATAAAAAGATCTATGAATATTCGCTCTTTAATACCAATTAATTTGACTTTTATTAATTTTTTCCTTCTAGGATGATTTACCAGAGATTCTCAAGAACAAGAAGCAGTTTACAAAGCTCACAACAGACTGGAACAACGCAAGAATCAGGTGATTAACACAGAACTCAGGGCTGCGTGTGTGTTACAATTTATCTGCAGACAAAGTAGTTGACAGATTTCTGTGTGTGTGTGTGTGTGTGTGTGTGTGTGTGTGGGTGTGGGTGTGGGTGTGGGTTCAGGAGCCAAGCCAGCACTGGTCCCCAGGCAAAGCAGGATGGGCTCAGGGAGGAAGTGGAAGAAGCTTGGAGGAGGCTGGAGAGCATCAAGGTACCAGTGGTTCCTTTATCAACCTCTGTGGAATCAGCAGGGTAGCCTTGACCTCTGACCTCTGACCTCTCTGCCTTCCCGTCTCTGTAGGACCAGTACTCTGCAGATCTGTATCACTTTGCAACTAAGGAAGATGACTACGCTAACTACTTCATCCGTGTGAGTTGCAGTTGTGATGGATTTATATTTTGTGTGCAAATTAATAAAACTATAATTTTCTAAAAGTATGCTGTAGTCCAACCAAAGACTGCTGTGTATCCATCAGTCTTCCATATTTACCCCTCTTGTTTCTCCGACCATAGCTTCTCGAGCTGCAAGCAGAATACCACAAAAATTCACACGAGTTCCTGGACAAAAACATCAATGAGCTCAAAGAGAACTACAGTCAAAAAGGTGGCGTTGCTTTGCACCAGTCTGTGCATTTATTTGCTGCACTGTCATTGCAATATTCTTTCCTCTGTGCACTTGTCTGATTCATGCAGGGCGACCGCTGAGCCTCTCTAACCAGAAGGTCTACAGGGAACCTCTGCTCTCTCACCTCTCTCAAAGCAACAGGGAGATCGCTGTGCCCATCCAGGAGTGTATTCACATGCTGCTGAGGACGGGCATGAGAGAGGAGGTAGGACCGACGGGATGAGACCACAGGGTCCACACTGACAACCATGTAAACTCTGCTTAACAGTGCCTTTACCTTTCAGTTCACTCCCTCACAAAGCTCCTATGCACCATCTCAGCGTGCAGCTTTGTTTTACACCTCCAGCCTGTCAATTTCATTTATATCTGGGATGACATTTATGTTTATTCAAGTATTTATTTTGACATATTCTCATTCTCAGGTAGTGCTGGATGCTGATGCCTTTTCCCCTTTAAAGATAGATTAATTTTCTCCTTGGCACTGCAGAGATTTCAGCTGTAGAAACCACCATGTTTATGGTCCATAGATGTATATATAAACACACCTTTAATGATACGGGATTGGGCATTTTGCATGTAGATAGACATCAGTTCACAGGTGCTTGCGAAATACAGAAGGAAACTTTACAGAAGATTAAGTTTAAGAAACACAAGAAACTCTTTAATCAGTTTGTCTTGGGTCATTTGTTATATAATCAGTGGGGGGAATGGCACATTTAGAATTTTTGCTGCAGGAATTCGAAGAATGTGTAGATGGTAAAGGTGGATTAATATGTATATTTTTGTGTGCAGCAGATGTAATCTTTTGCAGACTTTTAATGGGCTGTTAAGTGTTTCAGTCTAATTTCCAAAACCCATTAGACATGGTTGTGGAATAGACTTAAACTCAGCATGGCTGGTCCTGTTCTCCATCTTTCTTCCCCTTCCTCTTCCACTTTATTCCCGCAGGGTCTGTTTCGTCTGGCAGCAGCCGCCTCAGTGGTGAAGAGGCTGAAGACTTGCCTGGATCAAGAAACGGTCGACCACAGCGAGTTCAGCATGGACCCTCACGCTGTGGCAGGTAAGAATTGTTTTTCCTTAGTGGAGTTTGAGTTTCTGTCTCGTCTGTTCACTCAACGTGACTTTCGCAGCTAATTTTAACTACCCAGTTCCTCTTCTGTTTACTCCAAACACAACGGCTGTTTCAGCTTCCAGTAATGTAAGAGATTTCCTGTGTGCTAGATCATTTTTTGCACAGTAATATAAAAGCTTTCATGAGCTGAATATAGTATTAATCACTCATTTTACACTGAGAGAGAACAGTTAACGCATGACCTCAGCTTGTTTGATTGCAACTCTGATAATTTATCTCTGAATGTGTTGTGACAGGAGCTTTGAAGTGTTACCTGCGAGAACTTCCTGAACCTCTAATGACTTTTGAGCTCTACAATGACTGGTTTAAAGCAGCAGGGTGTGTATAATATCTACACTATATATTTCATTACCGCTGTTTCAAGACCGTTTCTTGAGTTTGATCTCTTTCTTCGCAGGGAAAAAGATCAGAGAGAGAAGCTGGAGCAGTTCAAAGTGTTACTGAAGAAACTGCCACCTGAAAACTACAACAACCTCAGGTGTGTACTTTTCCAGGATCACATGATCAAACGTCTCTTTGCATTCCTGATTTTCTTTCTCTGGCAGTCACAAATGACACTACGGGTTAGCATTATAGGAACAATCCTCATATTCAATGTACACACATGCATTGTCCCCAGATCCCCTGACATCTCCTGTAGCACCACCATGAGGTTAACATGTGTGGCTTTTAGTGAACTTTGTGTTTAGTGCTACTGCAATTAGCAAATGTTAGCATTCTAAAACACTAAACTAAGCTGGCGAACACGGCACACATTATACCTGCTAAAAACATCAGCATGTTAGCATAGTCATTTTTAAACATGTTAGCATGTTGGCGTTAGCTGAAAGCTACACTGTGCTGAAGTACAGCCTCACAGAGCTGCTAGCATGGCTGTCGACTCTAAAACATGACATTTTGATGTCTCACTTCCCACCTATTAGCAAGTCATCTAGTGGGTTTCATCCTATGCACCTTAGGGCACCACAAGTGTTTACTGTGACACTGTTAACCACTGGGCTACAACCTTTTCAAATAATTTAAAGCTTTATATTCCTCTTCAACTTCCTCACTTAACACTAGTCTACTTTCTTAATCTTTCTCCCTGTCAGGTACCTGGTGCAGTTCTTGTCTCTGTTGTCTGAGCAGCAGGCTGTAAACAGGATGACGCCCAGCAACATTGCCATCGTCCTGGGGCCCAACCTGCTCTGGCCGAGAGCTGAAGGGTGGGTAGTGACCAGACCGTCCTTCAGTCTTTACCCTGTGTACTATTAGCATGCTCTATTCACACTACATGTCCCCTGTCCTTTCTGATCTTCCTCTTTCATCATCTTTTTGTCCTTTAAAGAAGGGACAAGCATTTGTGACATATTTCATGATTTTAGAACCGCAACATCCTGTTAACAGATAAACCATGAAAGATGGTTGGCTAGGTTAACGCGTTCTTTGCAGTAAGGCAATTTTTTATTTGTGCATTAACTGCAGGAAGGGGTTGCAGACATACTTTCTGTGGTTGAAGCTCAATGTTTGTTTGTTTTTAGCTAAGCACACAATTGTTGGCAGCTTTGCTTTAGCAACGGTACACTGGTGTTTTTTGTCTATGAAACATAATTGGACGTGACAAACGTAGTGACCATATGCTGCAGTTTGAGCCTGTCTCATACATGTCGTCTCTGCCTCTTTAGAGAAGCTGCTCTGTTTGACATGGCGTCAGCTTCTTCAGTCCAAGTGGTGACGGTCATCGAGCCTCTTATTCAGAACAGCTCCAGCCTCTTCCCCGAAGGTATACAAACACAAAACACTTTGTGTGGCAGCAGCATTCAGCATGCACTTGGATTTTAGTTACGTAGTTTTAACATTTTATAATTTCAGTAAATGATAGTTGAACTTTTATAATTTCAACTATCAGTTGTGATGACATTACACTTTTGAAATTCATTGCTAAGATCTAAGAATACGACAACGATGCTACAATGCTAACCTTTTAAGGGGGCCGCTGGGCAAAAATGAGCAGCGGGCCCCTATTGACACCTCTATTTTTCTTACTCTCTCTGCATTGTGTATGTAATAGGGAGTAAATAATAATTATTTTATGATACCTTGTTTAAACCCAAATTAGTTTGGGAATATGTACCATATAAGGACTGTAATACCAGATAGTATTACTACACACACATATTTATATATGCCATTAGCTGTGGCACAACGGCATATTAAACATGTTCTTTTAATATGGCCATTTGGATTTTTATTGCATATTTCTTCTGGTTTTATTTGTCTAAAAACATAACATAAAATGCATTAATCTATTAGGGGGCCTCTTTTTTTTATGTAGTAAAACAATATTGCAATGTACAATACTTTTTTCTTTTAAATGAACAAATATTGCGGCACCATTGGCTTGTCCCTCAGCTGCTGCACCCATTTCTGGAAACTGCTACTGAAAGTCCCCTCACTCCTTGCACAGGAAACGACTACTGCAAATACAGCAGGTTAAAGTTGAACAACCAAGTCTGTCTGCAAACTGTGAGAAATGTTTGCAACAGCCAGTGTGGGTTGTTTTACTTATCCCAAATACATTTTGGAGATTTGTTTAAAATCTGTCTGCTCTGCCAAATTAAACTTCTTGTTAGCAATGTCAATTTGTGAGTACAATGATATTATTACCAATGGCAATGATGGCCCAAACTTAACAAACAAGACCCAAGATGCAATAACCTAGAATAATTATTTAAATTAAATGCTATTTGATGTTGCAAATCTGATGTATTTTATACTTTGTTTTGTTTTGGTCAGCTGTATCCTTTGAGATCCCAGACCTTCCAGAGGTCCCAGATGCCCAGCCTCTGATCTCTGACAAGGAGAAACTGGGCAGAACAGTCTCCTCCTCTTCATCCACAGCCTCCTCGTGCTCCTCTTATCACCTCCCGCTCTCAAAGACAAACAGGTACCGCGCTGTGAGGGCAGAATTCAGAAATAGTGCTCACAGTGTAGCTTTGAACCATGATTGTGATGACAGCACAGTAATAACACACTTACTGCTTTAGATTATGAGATTATTACAAGCCGCTCTAGGTTTGTGCACTCGTGGCTGCGAGAGGTAATGGTTTGGAATAGCTAGTATTTTTACAAAAAAACATTTGTCTGTCTCCCTCAGCACAGCCTCTCAGGACAGTGGTGGCTTCTTCCTGGTGAAATCTGGCTCTGTGAGTCGCAGTGGCACCACCACATGGGCCAGCCCTGTAGCCGAGACAGCGCCTGCCACACATCAAAACACAACATCCAGCAGCTCATCCTCTCATGATTGCAGCCCCGTCGAGGCCCCCAACACTTCCGCTGCCTGTAGCTCAACAGCGAACCAGAGCCCATCCCCACTTCCTAAAACAAAAGGCGCAGCGCCAACCACAGGTCAGATCAGGAGTCCCACCCAGAAGCAGTCCTCAGATCAAGGCCAGTTGGAGCCAATTTTGGAGGCACCTCCAGACTCTCCCATAGCATTTGTGAAGATCTCCTCACCGTTTAAACGTAAGTCAAAGTCCACTGTGCCCAATGGCTGTCCAAACCTCAGATGTTGGCTTGTTAGGTACCACAAGGCACTCCAGCATTTAATCATGCAATGTTAATTTTGGGGTGCTCACTTATATTTTTAAAAGAGGCTGAGATACCTCAACTTTTAGTTCTTCGTATGGGTCTTGGATCCTACATTTTCCACAATGCAAAGCAGTAGTGTGTTTTGTTACACCCTTCCTGTCTGGTAAATGCCCACATCCTTCAAAGTTAATGCCTCAAGTTCACAACACAAGCTTTCTGTTAAAAGCTTGAAGTCTCAAGTCACGATAAGTGTTCAGATCAGCATTGTTTTTCTCATATTGTAGAAAGCTTTTTTCACAGGTTGAGTAGTGACTAGTCAACTTATTGTGTAAAATTGGTGTAGTGTCCCTTTAAGTGACCCAAAACATTTTTTCAAAACAGCAGCCCCTTCATTCGTTGTTGTTTTTGGACTGAGGGCACATAAATATCTCATTATTTATATGTCTCTTTCTATTGTGCAGTGTCCTGTACAGAATCTTTACTTTTTTACCCTTTTCCTCTCACAAAGTCAACGTGGGAGCTTGTTTGGTCAAGAGAAAATAAATCTACTACTGTTGTTGTTACAACTAGGAAGTACACAGGAAACAGGAAATCTCAAACCACTGACCAAAATATCAACCCCATGCGTCACCTCTCCCATTGTTGTAACTGCCTCACTCGCAGGTAGCGGCTGAAATACTTTCCTTTATTAGTCTTCTCACCCTGATGTTTGTCTGACTACAAAACTGATTCCCATGACATGCCACTGTTTTGATGAACAAATTGATTACAAATTGTAGCCTACATATATAATTTGCAGTTTTTGCTAAATGACTGCCTTTCTGGCCACGTGACAATTACGAGATAATCATTCAACTTTTCATTTGTAGGAAGGAGTCTCATTTTAAGTAAAAGCACTTAACAATGCAGTGATGTGATATAGAACATTTACAGCATGTTTAAATCCAGCTTTTTGAAAGAATCATCTTCCTCCTCGGTTAGACAGATAACATGTTTTGTAGATGACTGCCTTGCATCACAACCCTTTTCTTAATCTGTTCTGAACCCCATTGTCTTCCTTTTCTCATCCTAACAGCGAAAAGATCTTTCAACGTGGCCAAAGCTAACGAAGCTACCGATCAGCTGACAATTCACTACTCTAAAACCAGACCCCCAGCACCTCCCAAGCTCCAGGCCCCTCCACCACCCACCACAGCCCCGGTGGCTGCGGACACAATGACCCAGCTGACACCCAAACCCCGAGGTCAGCTGGTCAGCCTCAAAAAGCCTCCTCCAAAAAAGCCTGGACTCAAAGCCCCAAACTGCCCTCCACCACTCCCCCCCCCAACACAGCCAAACGCAGTTCCTTCTATAGGACAGTGAGAGAAATGATGTATGTGCCATGTGTCATTTATCATGTGGATTTCCTTGTTGTAGTTCTTTAAGGAGTAACTTAACACCCCTGATAGTCTTGTCGTTGCTGATCTCCTGTGGCTTAACTTTTCACCTTGCTGCAGTGATGTACAGGTGGACTCCAGGACCCTGTGACATCACTGTTGGGTGTGGTTACAGATGCAACACTTCTTGCCACACCCAACCACATCTATTGTCGTGCTGGCTGTGGTCAGAGGTGACACTCGGCTCGAAACTTTGAACCAGAGAGAGCAGAAAAACACTGCTATTCAGCTTGTTGTTAAGTTACTCTTTAAGAAACATGCAAGGTTTTATTGCCTGGTTTGTCTGATAGCTCAGGTCACTTTTTTGGGTCTTCTAATTTGTGTAACCAGTATAATTTATTTATTCTTCAGTTACTCATGTCCTATATTTCCCAGAATGCAAAGTAAGCAAGTCTTTCTGGTCAGCTATTCACTAAATAATCATCCAGCCATCCAAAACGGGTTGCCATATGTTGTGTGTGGTGCTTTTAGAGTGGATGTTTCCATAGATCTACAAAATAATAGTATTCGTGTGAGCTAATGAAGTATGGGGAAATTATTTTATGCACCTTGAGGCTCAATTTAATTGTCCAGTTGATTAATCAGAGTCTGCTTTTCTCAGACGGCGTCAGCTGTAGAGAGAGTCCAATAGGGATGGAAAATAATAAACTTGTCAGGTCTTTCTTTGAGGATTTTGGGTGGAATATTCCTTTAAACCAGCCCTATAATGTTAAAACTGAAAAACTGAAAATAAATGCATATTCAACCTAACTAAAAACATTTTTATTGTCAATTTATATCATCATAGTATATTATTGGTACTGACTGCAACATATGGATGTGGATTGCACTATACTCATACTGTAAGTACATATTTATAGGAGGTCAATTGACAATGTACAGTTGTATAAAAGAACATATAAATGACAATTCTTCTATAAAAAGCAATACAGAAGTCGGACTTCATAATCATAAAAGGTGCATGGAGTATCTATATAGAAGGTCTGCAGCATAAAATGATCAATTATATGGTTCAGGCTTTAGTTGCAACTAGCAAATACTGGTAATACTTGTCATATTCCCTCAGTCCATGTAGTTTAATAACTGATGTTTGCATGTCTCTGGTTTATCTAATGAGGCCTGAGATTCCAGATCTCTTATTTCCCTTCCCTTTTTGTTTCCTGGTAGTGTATTCCTGAGTGAAAAGGTGACAAGAGACTGTAGTGATGCCAAGGTTGCAATAAGATTACATCTGTTTTACTCATTAGTGACCGGGACTTGCACCGAGAGTCTTTTCCCCTCGCATGTGAGGAAGTGTGTAAAGTATAAAGTGAATGACAGGCGTAGTAACTTCTACATTGAGTCATGTTGGTGTTTCCTTTGAGACAGTCTTGACCACATTAACACACACTCTCTGGCACATCTTCACTTTCCACACTTTTTCTTCGCTTCTGTCCTTTTGAAAATAGCATTCTCGAGTCTTTCTGTCTTTTTAGATACATTCAGCAAAGGTTTTGCATAAAAACTGTACATCCTTGAAGCACGACTGTATAAATGTAAAGCATCTCACGCTGTAGTTTTCATGGACATCCCGTCAAAAGAGCCAGCCTTGTTGACCAAAAAAGATTTTAGACGAATGATTTGACTGGAATTACAGAAGAAATCCTCAAAACATCTCTGATTTGACAGCTCAAACTTTGATTTCATCCTCGTCGTCCGTGTAACTGTAGGACATATTCTTCTTGGGCTGGCTGATGATCATCATCTCTGAATCTGCAACCTCCATCCTGCTCTGTCCCTTTAAGAGGCTGACACCATAGTGGCGTGCAAGCACATCTGTAGCACTCTGGAACCGCTCACTCTCCATCCCCATCCCGAGCCTTACTCGTTCAGGAGACCCCATCACCACATCGGGTACTTTAATAGAAAGCCCAACTCCGTTCACCTCCATCATGCTCCCCTCCTCCTCCTCCCATTCGGTGCCATGCGGGCTCTTCCTGCCCCCGCAGTCCTCCCTCAGCAGGGAATCCACGTATGAGATAGTAGCCGAGTCCATCTCCGATCCCTCGTTGGTCAGCCCGCACGCTGACCCCGCCTCCTCCGCCTCCTCCGCCTCCCAGGTGTGGCCATGCTCCTCGGGGTGGCCGTCGATCAGGCCGAACACCTCGCTCATGAGAGAGGGACCGAGGTCAAAGGTGAAGGTGTCCAGGGAGGCGAGGGAGGGAAGGGAGTCCGAGTAGGCGGTGGGTTTGGGATCAGAGGTCAAAATGGAGCAGGTGGATAAGATGGCGTCAGTGGGGTCAGTCAGAGAGCCGCGGTGGATGTTAGGGGAGCAGGAGGTGGGGAGGGACATGGAAGGCTGCTGACGCTCGGAGCGGGAGAGACGAGGAAGAGTGACGAAACCAGACTCCAGACCTGAGGAGAAAACACAGATATCAGTACATGAAGTTCATACTATTATTTGCTCTCGTATCTGTTCATTAAGTATGAAGCTCCCGCCAAGTAATGCTTAGCTTAGCATAAAGACTGTAAACAGAGGGTAACAGTTAGTCTGGTTCTGTCCAAAGGTAAAAAAAAAACACCTACCAGTACATCTAAGTCTCAGTAACTTAAAGCTGATGTGTAAAAACAACAAGTTGTGGTTTTACGGAGGTTACTGTGCCGGACAATTTCTTATCCAGCAGCACTGGATTCTTGGGAGTCTATGCTGGTTGCCTGGCAACTATATGGTGACAACAAGACTCAAGGAAGTCATTGAACCTGTCACATTGATTTTGCAATTCAGTTTTTGTACATATTAAACATTATTAGCGAGCTTAAGAGGAAGGCAGATTTGTTTTAGCCTTTGAACATACCCAGGCTCGCCGTTTCCCTTGCTTCCAGCCTCTTTGTGCTAAGCTAAGCTAAATGACTGCTGGCTGTAGTATTGATCTTCTCATCTAACTCTCAGCAAAAAAGTCAAAATGTCAAACTATTCCTTTAAGTGTGTTCAAAGAGACAAAGGGGTGAACCCTTATTTATTATGGAGTCATACTGTCAACATGGTTTATCACATCATGCCAACAGGGGGCGCTGCAAAGCCACCTGAGAACATCCTGTCTGTTAACGACAAGCCTGCAAAGTGCTGAGCTGTGCTCTGTGAACACTGAATCATCTGCCCGACTCTGCCAGATCACTTAACAAGTCACACACTCACACACTGCTGCCTTCATGACCCAAACGGGTAAAATTACCACAGAACCTCTCAATGTCAGCTGTAAAGGGCTCAGAAGAGTCGGGAGATTTTTAATACCAACCAAAGAAAACAGTGTCTGGTTTCACAGATTAACACACTTTGAGCAGAGAGCAAGAAAGAAGTAAACAGTAAAACCATATTATGGAGGATTTGGTTGGATGAAAACCTGCAGACTCTCCCATTTATGTGTCATAATGCATAATTACTGTGGAATAAAGCAGCTTCAGTTATCACTACAGAGGTATGTGATTTTTGTTGAAGATTTGAGATGAAAACAGCACACACTTGATGCTTAAAAAGGCTTCTCTTACACTTACTGGATCATCCAAAATGTAATTACATTTCAAGGATTCAATAATATTTATTCGGATCACTTTCAGATTATTTAAAAGAATAGTTTGACATTTTTTATTGGATTTCTTACAGAGAGGGAGATGAGGAAATCCATACTGTATGTGTATGTTGGAAATGAAGCTGGACCAAGAATACGGTTAGCTTAGCTTAGCATAAAGACTGGAAGTAAGGGGAAAAAGCTGGCTTGGCTCTGTCCAATGTTAACTAAATTTGCCAAGTCCAATAATTAAGGGCTTATATATTGTTTCTTTCTCTACCAAACCAAAATGAAAAAGGGACAAATTGTGGTTTGACAGGGTACAGAGCCGGGCTAGTTGTTTCCCTGTTTATGCTAAGCTAAGCTAAGCTAACCGTCTTCTGGTTGAGTGCTATTCATCTTTTTATCTGTGTATAAATGTAACGTTAGTCATTTAGACATAGTGGGTATTTCCCAAAATGTCAAACCTTTGGTATTTCCCAAAATGTCAAATGATGACATTCAAGACATGAACTTTCCTCTGAGTTGCATTAACATTCACCAGACCCTTCAGACCCACACACACACACACACACACACACACACACACACACACACACACAGGGGGTCAGACTGTATGAGCAACATGAATGTGGTGTTAATGTGGGTCATTCAAACAGCTTGTTGCCAGCTCTGTCTGGATCCCTGTGTGTTATCACTGCGAGCGCTGCTGATAATGAGCCATGGTGATTCATAAGGACATCTGGGGCAAATCTACCTAGATTACTGGGTAGAACCGATGGTTGAGTTTCACTACAGCTCCACAGATGGTTGCCACTTCTCTGCCGTTTCCAGTTAACACTGGTTAACTTATTTGACCTTTGCCCATGTGTTTCATTTTGTTTAGCAACTGTGTCATTTAATTTGAAGGAAACATCTACCGTTAATCTTAGGCACCATTTTGGGATTTGGTGGTGTGCTTTTCTCAATCCTTGAATGACTGGGCTAAAGAATATGGCATGACATCATGTCGAGACCAGTGAAGATAACGTATCTTGTGTATCTTGTGTAACAACAATAATGTTTTTTTGCCCGTACTATGCTCTCCATCTACACACTGAATGCAACAAGTTCAGGTTGTCGTAGAAACAGATGAGTTGGTTGACTTAAAAAATTGATTTTTTTTGGCCACTTGGAGGCAACAGGACATTTTGGCCGGCTAAATGCTACACTATGTTCACTGTCATTAACTTAGGTAGCATACAATGGGTTTATCGGAGCTTTTTGATAAAAACACTGCCTGCTGCTTCTAGAAATGAGAGGGAACCAAAGTGTATTTAAGCTTAAAGACACTAGAACAGAGAGAAAGCTGGTAATAATTATCTGTTATCTATGACCAACCCCTTTCACACATACACCGTTAAAGATATTGTTGTTTTATAGTAGCTGTTAGAAGATAATATCAGCATACTCACCATAAGAGCTTTTCCTCTCCTCTGGCATGCTTGGAGAACTGGGGAAGAGCATTTTGGTGGTGGGACTCCCGTTAGGCATGTCCACATCAAGCCTGGGGAGGGAGATGGCGTTCTTGATGATAGGGGAAACGGTGGGAGGTGGCGGCGACAGATCCTTGCATTCTGCTCTGGCTCGATTGTCAGAGCCCCTCCGGATTTGACGGAGCGTCCTGGAGAAGAACGCTCCGATCTTGTTGTCAGGGCTGGAGATAGAATCGGTTTCCCCATTGTTCCCATTGGCCGTGCCGCCGTGGTTGCTGAGGAAGGATGTGTCCCCGAACACATCGCCGCCGCGACCCACATGCATGGTGTGGCGGAAGTCACCCAGAGGTGGGCTGATCATGTCCAACGTGAGGTCGCCTTTAAAGCGGCGCTTGCTGTGGGAGTGTGAGACCAGACCTTTCAGGCCTGACAGCTTCTCCTGAAGATTCATGGTCACAAGAGGTGAAGAACGGCTCAATATTTCTTGAAAATCAACCAGAAACAATGTCTGGAATTGCCTTGAATTCCACTGAATTGCAAAAATGAACTAGAAAAGTTCAACTTTTCTCCTTAGATTTATGTCAAAATCATTGACAGCTCTGAAAGGTTATTCAAAGATCTTGAAACTGTGTAATTTCTGTGGCTGAAAAGTTGAACTCCAGGCCTGCAGCACCAAATAGTTCACTGCAATATTAACTCTGTTAATGTGCAGGCCAAACTCTGCCCCACTCTTTGTAGCTCGTGGTTATGCATAGCTGGCTGAACTAAACTGACATAAATTGAGGAGAACACTGTGCAGTTGTATTCCTGGAATCAGCGGGCCAGTTGGAGTGTGGTCAGGTCGCCTGGTTTCCCCCGCTTGCCTTGGGCTTGGGCTTTGTCGACATCAGCTCAGAAATAGGTCTGAGTCCAGCTGCAAACGGCTCTGCGGTCGTACCATGGAACCATCTACCCAGAGTAAAAACAGGGGGAAATCTTTAAAATGGAGACAGGGATGTATTTGATTTTGAGGGATGAAATGGATGACATTTGCAGTTTATTCTGTGGAAGTTTCAGTGATTCAGTGAGAGACCACGGTACCTTGATATATTCCTGAATGCTGTATGTAGTTGTAAAGTAACCTCACTGCATTTTGGACAGATCTGTCTTTCCGCAGGTTTTTAGGGTTCCGCGTTCCAAAGGTCCGCTGGTCTGGAACCATCTAAATTTAGACCACAGTCACTCCTCTGTGCAACAAACCAAAGTCTGCTTCTTATCCATAAAATGGAATGGACTTTCAGGGAATTCCTGTATTCATTTTGTCCCGCTTTGTCTGGCGTGAAGGTTGCTCAAAGTTCATTTTACATTTCACTGAAAAGACTTATCACACTTTTAAAGCCAAGCAGCATCCCTCCTTCATCAAGCTTAGATTTGTTTGTAAACAGGCAAAGTATTCTCAACGAGATAGGAAGAGATAATGATAATGTGCTGATAAGAACATCACTGCTGCTACCTAGCTGTAATGCTAAACTGCTCCTGTATGGAGCCTTGACACCGTCGAGAGGCAGTAACATATAACATATTCATCTCAAAAATAGAATACATCAATAATATTATAATTAAACTGGACAGCTTTGTATTTTTTTTTACTCCAATCAGTTGGTGGAAAAAGAGAAAAGCTTATTATATAAATCTTTTTGTCTTCTTTCAATATGATGATGAAAACGTAATTCTTTTTATCTTTCACTAGCTCAATTTATTTCTTGGTTTTTGGTGTTAGTGCAAGTAATTAATCTATTCCCTATTTTTCTCATGAAACTACATGTTTTTATTCAGATCAGAGGAGGGATGAGAGGACTGCGTGGCTAGCTAGCTTGGCTGAAAGCTACATACCATGAGCACTAGCTAGCTAGCTAGCTAACTAGCTGAAGCCAACTTTTGTGCAGCTATTCATCAGCTATACACTTCATACTGCCGTAGCATTACTGTATAGTCTCTCATAACAGTAGCTAAAGCATTTTGGCTGGCAAGCTAACGCTAACAAATAGCGTTATAACACCGTAATAGTATCTTGAGTTAGTTGCAGCAATTTCTCTCTTTTTTACGAACTGACTGGAGGTTAAAGAAAAAGTATAACGCTTTATATTTGTTTTTATTTTAATTATTTGTTTAATAGTGGCATTAATTGATGTATTCAGATATATTTATGACTTGACTGACAGCCTTTTGTTGGGAAAGGAGCTCCATAACTCTGTAAATCTGTAATGAAGGCAGACAAGAAATGGGCCTTTTCTCACGTGTTGTTCTTTGCCAGCAGAGTAATGGATATCCAATTCTAAAATATTTTGATAGCATAAGACAGCCCTGACAAGGACCTCTGGTTCTCTTTAAAAGCTTTCCACTGCAGCAGCTAAATGTCGGCCGGCCTCCCACGCATGCACAGCCTCGTCTGGCTTCATTAATGACCTACTATGGTTCATGAGATGGGGATTGCGTCAGGTCCAAGGCAGCCCTTCTAATTGCTGCTGACCACAGTCCCAGGCCCACCGCTCCACTTCCCCTGGCTGGCGTTTTAAGAGGGACATATGGGAGCGGAGAGGGAGGAAACACGCCACATACCAGCACTGAGCAGAGCCAAATCAAGGCTCGCAAAGGGACGCCAGGGACCAGTATACTGAGGTGTGATGTCGAATCTAATACAGCGTGAGCCTGCTGGGACATTGTGCACATTCCCATGAACCGCGCTGAAGCGACAGGCCACCTCTCTGATTACAACTCCCCAGCGACAGCAGTCACAGACACAATGGCACTAACCCAACAAGGGGAAGAAAATTTGAGTTGCTGTATCAAGGTTGAACAAGAAAAACCTCAGTCTAATTGATAACCTACAGCATTACAGGAATACACATGGGGCCATTAATTACTCTGGCTGTGTGCTTAAGGAAAGCTCTGGTGTTTTGTCGTTGCCTGTAATCCCGTTAAAGACCTTTGACCACAGCTCAGAGGGGGTCGCTTCCTCCGAAACATCTTATATATCTGGACCCTGCGGGCAAAGCTCATTTTATCTGCACATATGCTTCTATCCTACTGAACTCCCCTGCCCTCCTCTCTGTGATCCTTCTTTGCACTTGGTCCTCTGTTTGTTGAGTTACACAAATACAGCAGCCAGCACCCTCAGGCCTCAGATAAAATGACCTGAAAAGCACCACAAGTACAAAAACCCCAATATTTTGAGTCCTTAAAAGGTAATACATTGTACACTATAATCCCAGTAGCAGCCTCCTTTCCTTCGCCCTGGATGTCAGAAAAGTATAGGGGACCTCTCGACAGGAGGGACTTTGACCTACCCTGGATTATCCTCTAATCCTTCATCTCCTCCGTTACCCCCGGCAGGGTGCCTCTTTTTGGACAAGGCCTGGCTGCTACCGCCCAAGTCGGCTGCTTTTCAGGTTCCGATTTCTGTCAGAGAGGAAATAAAATGCAAAATGAGTTTGAGGGAGGGAGAGAATCAATTTAAAATGACGCAAAGCAGGGTGAGAAGTGATGGAAAGAAGCAGGGGATGAAAAGAAATTGTTTCATTTTCACAAAAAGGAGTGAAGGGGGAGGATGGCGAATCTGGGCAGAAATAGAGATGACAGCAATGGATGCTGAGAGAAATGAGACAAAGAGAAAAGGTCAGATGAGGAGAGGAAACGAGGGGATTGAGATGTGAGGGGAGGAGAAAAGAAAAGAGGAAAGAGAAAAGAAAACATACAGGCTGAGGAAAAAATTGCAAGATGGAGGCATTAAAAAACAGTAAGATCTCAGTGAATGATACAATCAGAGAAATGTGTAGTTTAGGATTATCATCTTTGATATTATCATTAATAATATCATCAGCCTCGGCTATGTAGTAATAATTAGCAAATGTTAGCACGCTAACATGCTAAAATAAGATGGCAAACATTACACCTGCTAAACATCAGCATGTTGTCAAATGTATCTTGTCTGGCGACTTCCTTCATGTATCACCCAGGCATTTTTTGTGTTTCTAACTCTTTTTAAGCGTTGTCATGATATCAGATAGCTTGATGCGTTCAAGATAAGTTATTTTTCAACGCTGTACAAGACAAATCTGCACAGGTATTTCCAAATGTAGTGAGAGATAAGCTTCAAGACCCAGGAATCTTGCAATGAGACAATCAGTTGGCCAAACTCAATCAGTTTTGATGGAAAAACGCCTTTTTTTGTCACAGCCACTTATTGTCACGTATTTCATCTTTCTGCAGCAGCTTAGAGTTGCTTTCTTTGGGCACCAAGTGACCGTTCAGGGGATTTCAGTGCGTTCATACATCACAGACAGGCTCAATAAAATATTTCAATGTCACTATGTACAGTATTTGCTTGAGGTGGCTTTGCTGGATATAAACCAGAGTAACCACAGTCTAATAGGAGCCGTGTGTGTTGTGTGTTGTGTGTGTGTACGGACACATTCCTGAGCAGAGCATCGGTCGGCGGAGTCTTTCTCTCGATTACGACCATCAAACATCCTTCTTCTCAACCTCGGCGCTGATTGAAACCACGTTTCAGTCTGAACCATCTTTTTTTCTTTCTTTCTTTCTCCTCTTTCTTCGCTTTTTCTTTCTCTTTCTGCATGTCTCCATTCTGTCCCTCTCTTTTATTTCCCATTCTTGTCACCTAATGTTTGTTTTCTTCTCTTTATTGTCTTACCTTCTTCAGTCTTCTCTCAATTGACCTCTTCTTCTCTCCCTCTCATTTCTTTTCTTTGCTTCTCTTTGAGTGTCTTCGCTGACTTCTGAAGGCTCAAACAGCTGTTGGGCCCACACACGTGCACACCCTTTAATCTCTACATTTGATGACATAAACTCAAAAATGTTTACTCTGCTATGGTTTGTCTTGAGTAAAATCAGCTATGGACTTTGTGCTTCACCTCGGGTCTTCCCCTCCCTCTCTTCTCATGTCCTTCACTCACTAACCTCGCTAACCAGGTGAACAAACATACATGATAAGGCCACATTTTTAGCCTCACTCTTTGACTTTCAATTACATTTCTATTTTCACCATCCATGCTCAGTCTGAATCCAAGCAAAACAGGGCTACGCTTCCTCCTCAGCCAAGAAAACATTTTCATGCTTCAACAAATATCCATACTCTCCGAGGCTCTCTGCTTCCTGCATCTGCTGAAACTGGCAGTCCCTGTTTGCCCTCTTTGTTGGCCCTCAGTTTTTATCTTTTCTGCTCTCATACATAAACTTTTTTCTTTTCTTCTCGCTTTCTTCTACTCACACAAGCAGATTCCCTCTCTCACCATTTGCTATTTGTCACATTGCAGGTCTTTAAAGAAAGACACAGACACTACAGCCAGACTGAAACGCTGATACTATCAGCCAACTGGATCTTATCACATGTACTGTGTGTTGGTATCCTTTTATATGTCAACCAATAGACACAAAAATTGCAGTACTGAAATTTAAGATAATAAGATCACCATTACATACTTTGTCCACCAGAGAGCAGTGACACGTTTTGACTACAACAGTCTTGGTTGACATTTTGGAAAATCTTCTTTATTGCTTTCTTGCTGAAAGTTCCTCTTCTTCTTTTTGAGTTTTAATGGAAACGATTAGGTGCATTACTGTCACCTTGCTGAGATTCGATGAGAAGATAGATACCACACTTATATCTGTACGCTAAATATGAAGCTAGAGCTGGCAGCTGGTTAGCTTAGAACAATGACTGGAAACAGGAAACGAGACATAATGAGTTAATTAGTGAGCTTTAGATGTGCTTGTGACTGAATGCTAAAATATTTCTTTTGGAGGTGTTTGTTAGACAAAGACAGAACTGTTTCCCACCACTTCCAGTCTTTATGCTAAGCTAAGCTAACCATCTCCTGGCAGTAGCTTCATTTTTACCTTACTGACATGAGCGTTGGTATTGATCTTCTCATTTAACTGTCAGCAGGAAAGCAAATAAGTGTATTTCCCAACATGTTAAACGGTTGCTTTAACCAAATTAAAGAGATCCTGGTCAAATATGGAGCAAATTCTTGGTTAGCGTATTAGCGTAACACCAAATACTGATATCAGTATTGCTATTGGCCTCAGAAATTAAGTATCTGGCCGGCTTTATGTCCCTGCTGATGCTCCATGTTGTTGAATGTTTTGCATTTGACATTCTGAGTGATGATTAGCAGCTGGCACTCTTTCCAGAATTTAGGAAAAAGATTAAAAGTTAAGTTGCATTGTGCTCCTCAGCATCTATCCCACGGTGGGTTTCAGGGAGAACAGGGAGAGGTGGAGACTAGCCGGAGCTGAGGAAACTTTACAATCGTCCACATCCATCATCGCCTGAAATGTTCACATGCAGTCAAACTTTGGACTGCAGCCAATCAACAAACCGTCCTGAGCCTACCCCCTTTCTCAAACAAAAAAAACCTATCATGGCGTGTTCAAAAATGTCCTCTTTTTTTCACCCACACAGTCCACTAAAGTCTGTCTAAGTGAGCGGCTTAATAGTAATTTTAAAACTATGATAACTACACGATTTGGGAGTAGAACAAAGAGTTTGTTCACATTTCCCTCCACTCAGAATAAGTCTACCAATCTCAGTCTCTTAAAAACCTTTACTTTACGGTGGGGTGGTGGCGGATCATGTTAGACGAGTGAGTTGTGGCCATTTGTTGACGACAGACCATGATGGAGCAGTTTTCCTAACATCACCATTTGTGGTTAAAAAAAGAAAAAGCCAGGGATGTGGCGTGAAAACAAATACAACAGCTGGATTCAGAGTTTGCACCTCTGTTATTCACCCTTTCCTGGTTGGTTGCGTCAATGACACCCAAAGGTTACAAAGGGCCCCCCCTCAAAGGAATGTAGGACTCAGGTAAAAAAAAAAAGAAAAAAGATGAGGAATAACCTGAAAAAAACACGAGAGGATTTCTGCAATCGTTTCTTAATCAAATGCTTTGAAAAGTACCGTATCATAAGTGTGAATTATATGAGGGGGGTGCACAGGCGACATATTACATGCATGTGTTCATCATCTGCTGCCGGCTGAGTGCATAAAGGAGGCCTACATAGAAATATCAGAGCATGGAGGATATACTGTACGCTTCTCTGGGGAGACTAACAGGGGGAACTACGGATCCAAGGAAGGGAGGCTCAATTCATCCCTGCGTGTTGTTTTTTGTATTTCATGTTATTACCGCTGAAGCAGACTTATTGATCACCACTGTGCATGATTGGTTATTGGCGGGCTTCAGTGGGCCAAAGGTCTTTTCAATCAATGTGTGTGTGTGGGGGGGGGGGGAGGCTTGCTGGCAGCTTGTAGGGGTCAGAAGGCCACTGTCCCCATCGCGTAATGAGCCCGACACTGCACTGCCCGTTTGCCTCCATAATTAAAACACCTCAAGGCCACCAACTTCAACTTCACCGCGTCACCGACCCCTGAACCACAGCGCATCTTGGTCATGTCGGTGACATGTATGGAGTTTGATAGGTTATGTCATGTAACTGCTGTAATTACAAGGCAGAGTGATACAAATCAAAGCAGGGGCAGAGTTTATTCTGACCAATGTTGCACTGGGGAAATTGTAATGACATGCTGCTGCTGAATATAAATATGTTACAGAGCGGATTGAGTTTCGTGTCAGACACCTGAGAAAAGACTCGCAACAACACTAAAACAACTTGCCCACCAGCATTACATTAACGCCATGTCTGATAACAGCTTGGTTTCAGTCAACAGTTTTACACGTCTGACTGGTATTACCTTATCTGAAACTAAACCAAACATGTTTGCTTTTTTCTCTGATCAGCAGGAGGCTTTTATCCCAGATGGCTTATTAAATAACCTTTACTTTTAGCAAAAAAGAAAAATACTACAGTGCTAATAATTAATCACAGAATATGCAGCTGGAAAACTTTTTTAAAGTTAGGCTTTCCCCTCTCCAAACAGTAATAAGCCTATCATGATACAATACAAAAATGAAAGAAACTCTTTTAAATAATTATATAAAATTATAGGATATAGTATAAAATACCCCTATTGATGAAATTACAATACAAGTTTCCATATGTAGCGAAAAGTCACTACAGATGCACTTAACTTACAGCACACACACTCAAAAGCCTCTACATTAATGATATAAAATAAAAGTGCGATAAAATGTCCATTAACTCATCACTGGGTATTACCGGCTCACTGTGAGGAGCATTATAACGTGATTTAACGTCAGAATTCAATATAAACTCACCCAAAGAAACTGCGACACGACGAATAGGAGACTCCGGTTTAATTATCTGTCCAATAGAAATGTGTGGTAGGTTCGTGCGGTCCGAGCGAGCCGCCGGTGCAGCCGGACTGTCCGCTGGTGCGCCGGGTGTGCGGAGCGGCGCGGCGCGGAGGATGAGGAAAGGGGCGGGCGGTGGATCAAATACCAATGAAACCGTCAGAGGGCCACACCGGGAGCTCCCACACCTCTTCGTGGTTAACGCTTTAGTTTGGCGTGTCTCTCCACAACATGCCAACTGACTTGTCAACACGATTTGAAGCTAGAAGTGAACATGTAGAGAAAACGAGGCTTTTTACAGACAAACCAGGAGTCTCATAAGAAATGTGTACAGTTTTTTTTAAAGCTCCCCCATTTTGACATAAAGTGGCTGTATCACGTGTTTTCATCCAGAAATATATCATAGTGAAACACGTGCCAACCATTTATTGTCAAGTGCTAATCATCAGACTCAGATACAGCTGAGTATCTGCTGACTTTTTGCTAGAGGGAAGCACATAATTATAACATTTTTTCATGATGACTCAGTTTGCCTTAATGTCCAATGACTAACCACATGTTATGATGACAGGTTAAACCCAAATCTAACAGTGACTCTGAGCTTTACTGGGGGCTTAAGCTAAATTTAACTTTGAATGCTTTAAAGATAACCAACCGCCCGTTGACGATTACATTGGACATATTGGGAGGTATGTTATGAAGCTACAGCCAGGAGATGGTTGGCTTAGCTTACCTTAGCACAAAGAGTAGGCTAACAAAATCTGCCTACAAGCACCGCTAAAGTACACTAATAAACACTTTATATCTAATTTGTTCACATAAAATGAAGTATTAAAATGGCTATATTTTAAAGTATTTCTTTAGAGGTGCTGGTAAACAGATATTTCTTTTTACTTTCAGAGCAGAGCCAAGCTAGCTGTTTCCCTCTTTCCAGTCTTTATGCTAAGATAAGCTAATTGTTGCCTTGTTGCAGATGCATATTTAACGGGCATAGTGGTGTTGATCTTCTCGTTTTCCTCCCTACAAGAAAACTAAAAATATTTCCCAAAATGGATAACTATTACTGGAAGTGTATGCTGATGAGGGATGTGTTTTACATACAGATCTCAGCAGGTTCAGCTTTAAACTTCAATTAGATTTACTGCTCCATGATCCACTGCTGCATCTTCATCCAACGCTCAGGCAGCAGCAGCCCCATAAAGTGCACATGTCAGTGGTCCCACGCTGACCCGTCCGACAGGAAACAGAGGCTTATCAACAGGAGCAGAAGCATCCTCAGCCCGTCCGCAAAGACTTCTGACAGGCCTGTCTGTCGTTAAAGCTCAGAGGTGGCCTGTAAGTCTGCCAGCGAACACCACGACCGATCACACCACGGCCACATGCCACCTCTTAGTGCTACAGCACTTCCCTGCTGCCCCTTCACTCTGGTACGACACACACACACACACACACTCACACACACTTCAGAGCTCACACGTACGCAGGGGGGAAGTAAACACAATCTGGGAAGCCACCATTGCTCACCGTTTCAGACAACACCCTTCCTAATGCCACAAGACTTAAGTTGTCCTCTGTTTACTCATGTTGTCACAGGTTCAAAACAAAGAAATTATTTGTTTGAGTTAAGGTTGAATTTAAAGTTATTGAATTTTTAAAAATCCACTTTTTTACAGGAAGATTCAGAATAATTCCAGTATAATTATATATGATTGATTCCCATCTCTAATGTATTATTAAAATCCATCCAATCGGGACACTTGGCTGTTTTTAAACGACAACATGTTTTAGCATTTTCAAAATGAGTAGGAATGGACAAAACCAAGTATGGTTACTGATTGGTCCAGAGTGTCCACATACATTTGTTGATCCACTATACCTTCAAATGTATCCAGTATGACTAATTAAATTGTTGAATCAAACTTATCATTAGAGCATTAGCTGATTCATAGTTTGTTTAGTGACAATGGGGCTGAATGTGCATTAAGCACAGGCACTGTTTAATACACACCTCTAATCTGTATATACAGAACTGGAGGGCATTTATAGGATTAGTGTGTATGTGCATTCCATGCCTGTGTGTGTGTGTGTGTGTGTGTCATCCAGCATGTCTGTATTTGGTCTGTCTTGTCTCCAGCTGCCACCTATGCCCACACTTTTTGGGCATTACTGCAGCTCCAACAGACATTCATTCAGCAGCGCCAGGCAGCCAGGCTTCACGGTGCTTTCAGCAGATTCACTAGGTGACATTCACTTTGGATGTTTGTTGACCAAATATCCAAGGCTTTTTGGCTCAGGTGACCAAAGAGCTGCCGTCCAGTTTCCAGTGAGAATCAACAAGCTCCTTTTCTGGAGACAGAGCGGGTGTAGTGAATATTGGACTTATATTTGTCAGGTGGCCAAAAACACTACTCCAGTTGAATGCTAATGTTGCTATCTGTCTGCTGGATGTGTAAATAGGCAACTGGTAGCCAACATGCTACAACTTTACAAGGTGAATCTCACACACCATGCAGCGCTCCCAAAGTGGCCAAAAAGATTTAAGCTAGAGTATCTAAAATTACTATACTTTTGTGTAGATTTGATGGTACAATGTGCAAAGAGATAGATATACAATCTTTTTGGCCTTTGTTCAATGATGGACTCTAACCTTGTACTCTGAAGATGTTTCTTTGAGTCATTAGTGACCTTTAAGGGGTGCTTTTACAGTTGCCATGGTAATAAGTCTATATTTGAAGGGTTTTTTTAGTGAATGGTACACAGTCCTGTTGTTACAGCAGTGTAGCCCCTATTTGACTCTTTTGTTGAAATGTCTGTGAATGCTTTTATCTCAGTTGATATGTTATCTGCCTTAATTTCAGCACTTCAGCCTCAAAGCGTTTAAAGATACCACAAGTAACAAATGTGTTAAACTGCAGACTTAAGTGCATAATGTTTTTTTTTTTTCATGTCTGTCACTTATTCTCCTGCAGACGTCTTGGTGTTGTCCAGTCCTGTCCTATCTTTCGACACCACTTGTGGTCTCGTGTGTGTTTGCAGCACTGTTTGACATGTCTTGACTTCACACTGCAGTAGATTTATTCTTACATTAAATCTCTGTTGGGACCTGTTGGTTGATTTTTAGGCTGCCCATGTCTTTGTTGCTGTGAGTTTGAGAAGCAAAATATTATTCCTGCAGATTTGCCGAAACCGTCTTTTTTCCCCTTTTTTTATAGCTCAGTTTCCCAAGCATCTCATTTCTCTTCTGCCTCCCTTTTATTTCTTTTGCACAATCTCAGATCCTCCTGTCCATCTCCCTGTTGCTGTTTTTCCCCTCCTCTCTCTCTCTCTCTCTCTCTCTCTCCCCAGGCTTTCCTTGCACCTCTCGCCCCTTCACTCCATCCCAAGATAAACAGCCTCTGTTCTGAGGCATGTCAGCTATTTGTTCAAAAAAGCTCACAAGTTTTTGGATGACATTCAGAGCTGGGTCTCCGAAGAGAGGCAAGATTACAAATTTTGTGCTTTTTCACATTCTCTCCCTCTGTTTTTCATTTTTCTTGGGCTACGCTGCTCTTTTTTTCCTTCCAACTCTCTCACGACTTGAACATTTCTCACTTGAAACTTGGTGATTCCCAGATTTATGAGTTTCGACGGCCTGCCACCTTTACGTTTGACCTTATGTTCCTGCTGTTCCAACCAGTTTGAGTCTTCAAATTCCATTCTTGTTTGTTAAACGCTGATTTATTTTCTTTCAGGAACTTTCATCACGCTTCTCTGATTAACACAAGAGGGGAACGGTTCTCATGCCTCTGGGCAGCCAGTGTCAAGTCCCTTTGAGAGTCACACATGAACATACAGCACACACTTCAGTGACTCTGTGGCAAAACACTCCCACAAACACTTTGGCATTTGCTTATCGCTGAGTTGTTTGGAAAAGCTTTTTCAGTGTAATGACCTGAAGTGGACAGTTCTCTGATGACAAACATGCGTGTAAGTGTGTGTGTGTGTGTGTGTGTGTGT
>JAVQJD010073248.1:0-28585 GCA_036023655.1 Nannoperca australis | reverse complement strand
AGATATATTTATCTATCAGCACTGTTGTTATGTTCTGATGTGATGTTCAAATGTTGTAAAACACATGTTTCTTTCACCTTATAGGTGTTTTTCTTGTATTTCTTATATAAATACTTATTGGCATTTCTTTTACCACTGACAGGCGAATAACCCGATACAGTAACTTTATTGGCATTGATTTTCTACAGGAAATTTTTTTTTTTGAAAAATGTTACAAAAGAAATAAAGTATTGTTATGCTCTCCAATAACAGCCTATGGTTGATTTTTTGAATTTCAAAGTATTTCAATGAGTGCCCTATAAAAGGGTTGAAAGGCTGGCTGCAGCGTTTTGTATAAGTTGCAGAGACTGAAATCTCTTTTAACTTAACTTCTATAAACCTCAATCTCGGGGAAACATTACAGAAGAACTTAAGCATAGAATGTTGCGTTGCAATCACAAAAAGGTGATAGGGCTTCAAACTGAATATCATCCTTTGTTGTGAATATTTGAACTATTTACCTGATACATGATGTTGTGCAGTTTTTGTCAGAAATGAGAGAAAATTAAGCACATTAATAATGGTATATTATAATAATTAATAATGTAATAAGTTCATATAATAATGGCTATTAATAGTCTAGCTTGCTAAGTAATACAGAACATGTTTGCAAAACATGCCTTAAAAAATGTAGTAACATGTCAAAATTGCAAATGATGTTATCTCATATGCTGTACCATGTATTTTTAACAACTTTACCAAGTATTTAATATTTAAGCCCAATAAAATATAGGAGCAAGAGTTACCACTTGATTAATTCAATTGCTCTCTAAAATGTGACCTAGCTGCATCACATCTGTTGTCTCACACTGGGATATTTTTTATATGCATGAATGAAACACACATTTGAGAAGCCAGAGTATATCTCCACAGCAGGCATCAGCTTTTGTCGTTATTCAAAGCTTAGTAATGATGCATACATAACCTTAATGTATTGGTGACAATATCTTATTACCTTGTTGACATCACTTTGTCAAAAAATAGATAATTCAAATGTAGCACGCTGCTAATTTGATAATGAAACATAAAATCTAAATCTGGCAGCTCTGTTACTGTAAACATCCATCTTCATGCTCAGAGTCTGAGACCAAATGGAGACATAAAATGAAAAGTATGAGTAGCTGTGGGGAGAGGAGGTGGTTGTAGATGAAAATGTGAGTGACAGATAGGAGGGGAGGTAGACTGGCAGACAGGTGGGTGTGGAGAAGAGTCATACAACTATGAGGAATTGCATAATAGCTGGGGACGGGGAGGAGAAGGCCTCGGCGGGTGGGGGTGCTTCCTGTGAATTAACAGCTACATTTATGAGGCACTCCTTCAGCAGCATGCTAATGAAAGACTTGATAAGACAATAGAGCAGTGCAAGTGCAAGTCCTCTACTAATGCATCATTTCTGCAAACCTTCCCCTTTTCTTTCCATTTAGAAGTGATGACAGTAGACCTCTATCAGGACGTTGTAAAGCCTTAGCCCCTATAAGGTAGAGCTACATGTTAAATTAGCACAGTTTAATAAAGTCTGTTCAGTCAGTTTGAGATAGTATGAGGTATGGGTAAAAAGGGTCCACAGGTGGAAATAATAGGTCTATCATTCATGTGTGTCTTTCTTCTTTTACTGAATGCACAGTGCCTATAAGTGGCACTTGCCTTATGTGTAAGTGGCTACACTGTCTGTGGATGATCATGGACATAAAACATAGACCAAAGCTCAGGAAAATCAATACCAGTGATGGAGACCGTTTACTGTTTGATTATTCCAGATTCATGACCTACCACCACCCCATGCTGCTGCTGCCCCCAGGCTAAAGCTCATTGTCACTCACATTTGCTCATTAAGTGCCAATCACACGGTACTCCAGGCTATAATTTTGCCAGCACTTGGTGGCACTGCAGATGTCAAATAATGATCCCCTGCCTACTTCCTGCATAATTCAATGTAGGTGCAGTTGACAGAGTTTACCCTTGACAATGAACTCAAACAACACCAGTGTAAACTGGTGGTAAATAGGGTCCACCTCAATTTCTGTTCAGTTTTCTTTGTGGACTGAATGAACAGGTAAAATGATGCACCTGCTGCATTTAAGTTTGCAAGCTGGCAATGTGTTGTAGCCTGAAAGAAAAGGAATTCTCTGTGTGCTGGTTACATTTGATCTGAAGTGATGAACACTGCTATATGCATTGAAAAAACACCAGTGTAAACCTTCTGCTTTGATGATATATAATCTCGTTAGAGGACTGCATCTCATATTGTACATCACATAAAAGACTCAGGTCTAATGTGCATGTATTATCTCCTTTTGTGCATGCTGTAGGAACAAACATATGCTTAGCTCTGATATCACTGGAATAGGAAAGTGAGTGGTTGGCTATACTCCCTCTTCATGTAACATTTACAGTATAAAGACCCTAAAAGAAAATGCAAAAAATGCAGATGTTTTGAGAATGTTTGATACAAGTGGCAAATCTGGGTTCAGGCCTCAAGGCCCAGTCAATCTGGGGCTTCAAAAAACATATCTGTATGAACAAGACAAAATGGCATGCTATGTAATTACACAGTACAATTAAAAACATTTCCAGGTTGGATGGACTTGCAATGTGATTAAATATAAAGAGGTGCCCCAGCATGGCAGTGAATGAAATGAAAAGTGTCATGTGTCAGCAGCCATGATTCTGACTTTAATTGACAAGTTGTCATAGTTTAGGCATATGGGAGGCAAATAAATCATCCACAGCCCAGAGAGACAGTGACCTGAGACAATTCAAGCTTCTGTTTAAACAAGTTAAAAACACACAAATTGCAAAGTGAAGGCCACGTCAATGTGCAGAAAGCAGAGCGAGAAGGCCCGCGGGAGATCGTCATATTATTTGATCTTGCCCTTTGCCCTTGGTCAGCAGATACAGAGAGAGTACTGGTTGGAACACCTGCTTTCCCAGGATGTCACGATCTCCCACATCTGATGATTTGTCCAGTATTAACTGGAAGGACACTGAGCTATGTCCAACCAGTTTAATGTGCGCAAAACCATAGACGTTTGTGTGGTTATTTTGCAGCCTGGTGCTGGCTGAGAAAGATTTAATCACAGTACCCACAATGAATCATTTTGTGTAATAGTGTCACTGCTGTTTGGTGGCACTTTTGAAATTAAAGGCTGCAGCTGGAAAATGCACATCTGTCCTGTTGCCTTCAAATGACTGCAGTGATTTAAAGGGTGGGTAGGCAGTTTTCTTTTGGCATCACTGGGCAAAAATGCCATATTACCCATGCAGCATATTGTAATTCAATGGGTGTGAGAGCAAACCTCTACTTCAGCACCTCCTTCTTGGTTCTGTTTTCAGGCTTCAGAAAATCTAAGGAGGTGCCTCACCTTCAGATGGGGAAAGCCTGAGTCAATGGCAGAAAATCCTTCAGAAAATCCTGGAACTTATGATAAATTTCCAATACCTCCCTTGCCTGCAACAGCATATAGTCAGGGTTCAACATTATGCATGGCCCAATGGCCTGGGACCAGAAAAAGTTACATTGTGGCCACCAAATACTCCATGTAGGTGACCAAGTTTAGTCCCTATAGTGCAAGCCTTCACCAAAGCAACGTCACATTCCTACAAACATGCAGATTCCTTTGCAGCCTTTAGTTCAAACGTTTTGAACTCGATCTTGATTTGATCTGCAATGGGAAGCTAACTTTGCATAAGCGCCAGCTGCTGGTTAAATTGGCGACTAATCAGATCAGCTGACTTCTTTATTATATTAATTTCTGATTCTCATGAAATTGTTTTAATTAACAAGTTACAAGTTTGCTGTTCGTTCCATTTCTTTACCTCAAAACAATGCAAGCATCAGTCCCGCCCACAAACACGTTTATGTTCTTAATGAATGAACAAATGAATGAATCATCTTTATTTACATTGCACTTTTTACAGCAGAGTGATCTCCAAGATGCAATGCAAAAACACAATAAAACAAGTAATGCTGTCAAAGTAACAGCAAAGGCCTGTTTGAGGAAATCTAGGCTAAGCTGATCAGCCTCACACTGCAACTTTACTTTATTTTGTTGTCATTGACCAATTATGCAAACTAATGTCAGATGCCCCATATCATATTTAAAAAATAAATTCTGATTTAATGGAACCTCCTGCACTAATATATATCAATATATATATATATATAAGACTTTTCATTTCTACACTTCAAATAAAACTTGTGTTTTAAAAACTGAGAGGATTCAAGCCGTCCTGATATCAGTATATATGATGTGTATATGATGGAATACTGGCATTACAATGTGCCACAGGCCACCAAATTTGGGCTTTTCTGACAAAAATGCCGCAGGGGACCATGTCCCTGGACTTACCTTGCTGGCTACTTTTTCCTTAGTTGCTGGTTACTCCAAATCCGTGTGGAAAGCCCTGGTCACATGGTCATATGGTATTACGATGTCACAAATTGTCACAAACGTATTTCTTTCACCATACACGTGTTTGCATCCCTAATTCTGTTAATGTCTTTTCATTTATTGGGCTGTGATAAGTTGTAATAAATTGCCATGTCTGAATAATCTTTACATAACTTTACATTTGGGCTTGGTGGCCCATGGGGCCAGTGCTTAACAATATTAGCGTCCGTAAAAAAGATCACGTCCAGGCTCCACACAGAGCTTTAGGCTCATTATGTTCGATGCCATGGCGCTCACAAAGACGAGTGGCAAAGAGGCATGATGACAAATGGTGGGGAATAACATTTGACGGGGGACAGTGGTTTGTGTGTACAGTGTACTAGCCTCTCTTCCTGCTGCTGGACGGCATTGCAACTGCCTCTGAAGCCACTGTGTTCTGCGGCCGCGAAGCGCTTGAGGGGCGTCTTTGAGAAGACAAAACGCGGCGGGATGGATCGAGGTCACGCCGTAGAGAGCGAGCCCTATGAGGGATAAGTTTCGCATGGCAACCAACTCCTTCTGTTGCCGGTAAAAATTGTGGGTTTGGTGGGAAGGGCTTAGCGGAGTAATACTAGGCAGCAGAGAGAGAGGCGGAAGGTTTTGCATAGATTGCACTGATTTTGTCAACCCCAGCTTTAATATTCTGAAGGAGAAGGCTTTCACGCAGTATACAAGCAGTTGTTGGTAACACATAATTGGAAAGATCACTTGTTAATCTTTGGTATACACTTCTTTACAGCATTCATGGTACATTAATAGTAAACTAGCATTTTCCCTGGTGATCTAATGATGTCTACCATGGAGGATGTCTAGTCAAGTGCATGTTTACATTATTTCATTTTATTTGTGCAGTTGCTGTGCATTCCCATAACAGATTTAATTTGTGCTCGTCGATGGAATCATATTACATAATTATCAAGTCGAGTGATGTGGTAAAAATGTTGATTCTCTATGCAATGTCCTGCGTTACCTCATTTGCATTGAACTGCCACAGTTACACTTTTCCCCCCACTTTTGTGACATATGCGATGTCCAGAGTTCAAATTCATCTTCACTGTTATGAAGCCCTTGCTAGGTCAAGTCTTGTCGCTGCATGAATGTACTGAACTCCAGAGCTGAAACGACAGTTGTAAACAAACATCCACAGGTTCTAGCTTCATATAAGTATAATTAACTGAGTTTGGGGGGATTTTGGACTGTTGGTTAGACAGATCAAGCAATCTGAAAACATTACTAAATAATCTGCAAATTGATGAATAATAAAAATTATCTGCGGTTGCAGCACCACTGAACTCAAACTGAAAATAACCTCTTTATTAAAGCATAGGGATGGGAAGGATTTTATTGATACAGATATCAATACTGATACTGCTTATTGATACAGATACTTTTCAATACTACTATTGATACTTGTCTCCACAATTTGGTGTAAAAAATAAAGGCATGACATGAAAATATGTGAAAAGATTCAACACTTATTTTATTATAATTTTTTTTGCAGAAATAAGTTCAGTTTCTTGAGTTTCCTGTATATGAGCCTTGTACATATTTGCAGCATTGTCTACTGTTATAGCTACAACCTTGTCTCTTACACTAAATTCTGCAAGGACTTCTGGTGTCTCCTAAGCCACCACAAGACCACTCTGAGACTCATACACTGCCTGGGTCTTTAGGACTTTCTGTCTCAGCTTTCATTTACATAGTGGAGTGTGACTGTGATATAATGATCCTGTGTGGTACTTGTCCACCCATCACTGGTTATGGCTATTTTTGACACATCAAGCTGCCCGATGATGTTTTTCTTCTCAACTTCATACCAAGCAGGTATGAGGATGTTTGATAATGTCTGGAAGGGGGGTGCAAACTGGGGTTAAGGTTTGTGGTCATCTCTCTCCAGTTGAAAATGTTAACAACCATAAGCTATACAAAATTAGTTATCTCTGGTTGTCAGGACAGCTCACACTACAACTTAGGCTAGCTAGCAGTTACCGATTTTTGCTATGCTAGCAACTGGCTAATGATACAGAAGATACCTAAACCAACTAGACTGTAGTGGGAGGCTATACATCTTTCATGATAAACTTCCTTGATATTATGGGGTTGCTGGTGTTACCACCTTTACATGCAACAACCTTTTACATATATTGCATTTCGCTGCATTTTCATCCAATTTAGTAAAGTGAGCCCACACTTTTGAATGTTTTGCCTGTACATGCGACGCCAGCAGCTTTGATATCATTAGGGGACAATTCAAACTTTTCTCGCTGTGGGAATGAATTAACATTACCAATAACATTAGTAAATACCGATAGCAGCACCGTTTGTCCAGGAGCTTATCGATATTTTAGTACTGACCTGTCAGTAACCGGTACCAATTTGTATGTAATTTGAATGTAGTTCTTGATACCCATCCCTATTAAAGCAGTTTTCCCCACAAATTTAACTGCGCACTATCTCTCTTTTTTTATGTTAATATTGCAAAAGAACACTGCAAAAAATCTACGTGAAATCATGACTGTGGTTTAATTTTCATTGTTTACAAATTTGACGATTCGACCTGAGAGTGGCACTAAATTGAAGCTCATGAAAAGTCTAATTCTCTTACTAAGTACTTTTCAAAAAAAGCCAGATATCAGACTTCACTCCGTCTAACAAAACCACCTAATTTAAAAGGTCAAAGCGTGTGTGCAATAGAGCAACCGTTACGTATTGTGATGCTAGTTCCACATACAGAGAGAGTCCTTTAACTAGCTTTTCTGCCTTTCTAGTATTTGCTGAAGACATAATGGACAAATAACACAGAATTACATACTTTAAATCAGGAGAGATGAGATCTAACTCTCTTAAGTTGAGAATGTGCATACAAACTTTCAGAATGCCTGATTGGAAATATGAGCTTGAAAACCAGGTTATAGACCTGAAAACACCTATAGACCTGTTGTTCAGGAGCCTCCTCACAAGGATTGTGAGGAGTTGGCCACAAGAAGTGAATGACAGTCTGCAGGGGTATTTCAAGGCCACAGACTGGGATGTGACTGCGACTGTGAACCCCATGGTAATGACATCAACTCCATGACGCACTGCATAACAGAGTACATGAACTCCTGTGTGAATATTATAATTCCCACCAAGACAACAAGCCCTGGATCATCAGCAACCTGGAGCTGCTGAACAGAAAGCATTTATTTAGGAGTGTGCAGAGGGAGCTGAAAATGAGACTGAGGGGGAGCAAGGAGGCCTATCAGAGAAAGCTGGAGAACAGGCTCCAGAATAACAACGTGAGGGATATATGGGCAGGGATAAAAACAATCACGGGGTTCGAGGTGAAGAAGATTCAGGCTGAGGGATGCCTGAACAAAGCAAATGAGCAGTATTCTGTTGAAGTACTTTTCAACAGAGCCAGGAGAAGGTTCCAGTGCGATGGAAGACAACCTGCATTGTTCCCGTATCAAGTCTTCTCCATCTATCATCAATTACATACATGTATCATCGATTACAGACCATTTGCCTTAACATTACACTGCATAAAAGTCCTGGTGAGACTGGTGTTGGACCATCTTAGACCTCAGGTGACCACCTCCCTGGACCCACTGGAGTATGCCTACAGTTGTGAGGTGGAGGTTGAGGATGCCATTGTCTACCTGCTGCAGCGGACACACTGTCTCCTGGACAACACTGGCAGCACTGTGAGGATCATGCTCTTTTAATTGTCTAGTGCCTTTAACACAATCCAGCCAATCCTGCTATGAGAGAAGCTCCAGAGGATGCAGGTAGACACCTCCATAACGTCCTGGATTATTGACTACCTGACAGATTGACCACAGTTTTTACAGCTGAGGGGACGCGTGTCTGAGCAGGTGGTTTGCAGCACAGGATCACCGCATGTAACTGTACCCTTACTTGAATGTAGTCACGACAAAGAAGGTGATGGAGGACTACAGATACCTGGGCATCCATCTTGACAAGAGACTTGACTGGAAGTGCAACATCGAGGCTGTTTACAGAAAGGGAGCATACTTTACTTCTTGAGGAAGCTCAGGTCCTTTAATGTGTGCAGCAAGACTTTACATATCTTTTATCAATCTATTGTTGCAAGTGCAATTTTCTTTTCAGCCATCTGTTGGGGCAGCAGCATCAGGGCCAGCATCAGGGCCTAAGAGGCTAAACAAGCTGAATAGGATGGCTGGTTCTGTGCTGGGGACTGCTCTGGAGTACCTGGAGGTGGTAGTGGAGAGGAGGATTTTGCATAAACTGCTCAACATAATGGACAATGATTCACATCCCCTGCACAACCTACTGGTCAGACAGCAAAGCACATTCAGTGGAAGGTTCCTGCAACTCCGCTGTAATAAGGGCCGATACAGGAAGTCATTCATGCACACCATGATATCTGTATATTATTAATGAGCTGGGAGAAGAGACTATCGAGCTCAGCCTGTTTTCATAGAACTAGGGTTACAATCTATAACTACTAAACCTTTGAATTATTTATATATCCTTAACCCATGCTGCCAAACATCAATCATTATGCACATCACACAGTTCTCACATGTAATTCTCATATTTTTTCCAATCAGAGAAGCTAACAGGGTAGAGTTTCTCTGAGATATTAGAGCCTGAAAAAGGGCTGGGAAATCATCTGCCCTGAGGGGTCAATAGTGTGCAGCTTTTCAGTCCAACCAACACCAGGGCATTGTTTATTGCTTGCACCATTTTGCTACTGTAGAAAATGTTTCACTACCAATATAGTGTTGGAGTTAGAAAAAGGGGTGCAGGTGCTAATTTGTCTACAAGCAGAGAAGGAAACGTACTTTAACATGATCATTGTTTAGAATGAAAACTTTCAGGTTTCCGTAATGCATGGTTATCCATACCTGGTCTAAGGTAATTATAATAAATAGAACAAATGATTTGCAAATAGGAACTGACATTTAATAATTTATTGTGGACAGATAATCAGTACTTCATTAAAAATATTTGCCTGAAACTGAGATAGTTGTGAATAAATATTTTAAACATATTGCTGCTTAACTTGTAAAAACAATTTTGATGTACTGGCCATTTAAATATAATTTTAATTTATATAACTGTATGCTACTGCATTTCAGAGGGAAACTATTGTGTCTTTTATTTCATTACATTATTTACATCTTGACAACTATAGTTGCTATTTTCTTCAGAGAATAAACTTTACACTAAATAGTCTGTAATATATAAAGCACAGCTAAAGCTTTAATTAACGAACAGTATATTAAGTAATTTCCCTTAACCCTTTATAGGGCAAGTGACTACTCTTGGTGATTTCCGCACATGTTAGATATCAACACATGTTTCTTTCACCTTACAGGTGTTTTTCTTGTATTTCTTATATAAATACTTATTGGTATTTGTTTTACCACTGACGGGCAAGCAACCCGATATGGTAGTTTCATTGGCCTTGATTTTCTACAAAATGAAAAATTTTAAGTATTGTTATGCTCTCCAATATATTTTTTGAATTTCAAAGTATTTCAATGAGTGCCTTATAAAGAGTTAAGAAACAGGTTCAATATATTATATACAGCAAGTTGTAATCAAAATACAAGCACTAGTTATCTATACAACTTATTTCAATATATATTTATCTTTTGTTACCTTTTCTGTAACCCTAAACTTTGTACCCATCAGTCTTATAAACAAACTTTTGAACACAGATTGACAAAATGACCAAAAACGTTTTCTGAAATACAGTCTATAACTGAGCAAAATAAATGTTTTCCAATACAGACCTGCTCGGAGGCAAAGGAATAATATATGAAGGTTAAAATACAATGGTTATCTCCTGCTAGCAACAAAACTGCTGTGAAAAACCTTTTCCAGGTTGCTGCTAGAGAGGCAGTCAAATGTGAGTTAAAGCTGCTCAGCTCAACAACACTGAAGGCCAAAAATCCCATTTCCATCTGGATTTGATTTAAAATGTAAACTCACTTTGTTGCGCCACAGAAATCGCAGCAATGCTGCAACTTGTGACATGTCTACAGGCATTATTTAATCCCTATTACATTCAACTAGTTACTCAAGTTCTTTTTCTCTTTTTTTCTTAGCCACTTTTAAGTCTTTCTCTTGCCCTTTCACTCTTCTTTGAATATTTACCCACTCAGATAAATCTTAATTGAATTTGATTCTTATATATTTTGATATAAGTCATGCAGACAAAAAAATAAATAAAAACTATTACTGAAAGGGTTACTGAAATCCCTCTATACCCCGATTCTTTATTCCTCTGGGATCTGGCTCAATCTCAAGGCTGTTTTTGGCGATTAGGTCCTTGGTGTTCTCAGCTGAATGGCTCTTTTATCAGCCACTGTGGCTTTTTTCTCCTTCTCGCCTCCCAGCTCAGTGTGAGAGGGGCTTGGCTCCCCCCTTTTCCCATGCTCCATTTCTCCCCCTTTCCTCTCCTCTGCTCCTCTCTCCTGGAGGGACTGCCATCCAGTCTGTGTGTACAGATGACCTGCGTTATCATTAGCACCACAGCAAATGAATTTACACCCGTCAAAGTCTCCAGAGATGGCCACCAGCTCCTTCTTGTCTTTACATAGACACATGGCTATCTAAGTTCTTCTCACTGGTGCATGCCACAGGCCCAATGATAACTGGTGAGACATTACTTATTATGTATGTGGACAGAGACTGACAGGAGAATCAGCAAGGTTATGAGAGCCTCAAAGGCCATTCCAGGCAATTACTGCATGTGTTGCAGATATAAAGGAAGTAGCCTAAATGTCATGCATTGGCCACAGGAAAACAAACATGTTGGTGAATCATAATATGCATAACGTACTGTACAGCCTAGTAACTGTATATCTTGCATGTATTTTTAACCAGTTAAATGAGACAACAACAAATATGACACATGCATACTTATGTATGCACACATAAATCCACACACACTCATTTGTATATCTGTAATTTCAACCAATAAATAGCTCAGCATCTCAGCATATACCACTTTTTCACAAGTACTTTGAATTATTGATTAAATGGAGGTTGCATTTGACTAGGGAGTGAGGGAAAGTAGCAAAGACTTATATTTACTACATCGCCAATGTACCGTACAACATACTGCACGATACCTCATATTCAGATAACTTCCTTTGTTTGGCAGCTGAGAGCAGATTGTTTTCCAGAACCTGTTGATAAAAGGCAATCCAAAACGTAGGCTATTTTAACGATCAACTAATTAGCATTGCATTTTCCTTCCATGGCTGAAAACAGCTTGAAGAGAAAGATAATTAAGTGTTCTTTTTTGCTCTACTATTTGTACGTCGTTCCAAGCTCATTCCACAATTCGACTTAATTGTGGCTAATTAAGCAGTGATGGGAGTATTTGTAAGTAGTGAGGTGACACACCTTTTCAATGCAACCACAGGAGACAACAAAACAAGAGCTCATCACAACTGTGAATCTGTAAGAAGCATCCTCAGTAAAATTAACTTAAGATTCCCATTGGAGTCCTATTGGTCAAGTGGGCCCAGTAATGATTCTCTAGGGGGTCACTGCTCTATCTAATAAACAATACTGTGAAAACTGCACACCGAATGCTACAAAATAATATCAAATTGCATGAGAATTGATATTAGACATATTAGCTATATTATATTAGACATATAACTAAGTTGTGTTTATGATTACTCTAAACAAAAGAAGTTGCAAGTTACACTGATATGCAGAAATTATTTATAGGATATGAGTGAAAGTTTAACTGGGAGAATGTGACTCCTGAAATTGACCTGATGCAAAGACGTTTCACTCTGTTTAAGTTGTGGGAACGACAGAAACACTCAGTCTACTCACAATTTTACAGCAGTGTTACAAAGTGGAGGTCTTTCCCTCACAAAAAAAGCCAAGATAAATGTTAGCCTGCCATCAAATTACTCACAGAATTAACATAGTTAGCAACATCTTATATGGAAGGTTTGTCAATTTAACCAAAAGCAACAATGAGCGACGGTAAAAATGAGATGCTGCTACCTGAATTTTTCGTAAACTGCTGTAAATCTTTGCTAATTGTAACTAGTGTCTGAGATTAGCAAATCCATCTATTTTGCCAACCTGAGAGTCTGAACATACCGGTAACTGTGTGCCCAAATAGTTTGCACCGTGACATCACTACTGGGTGTGATTACAGGACACTGCTTACCACACCCATCAGTAATTATAGGTGTGGTCGAAGGTGTAACAGACTTGACACTTTAAACAAGACAGGGCAGTGAAACACTGCCTTTAAGCCTGGTGGTAAGTCACTCTTTAATGGTTTCTCCAAAGACGGTGGTTTTGTTGTACTGCCACACAGGAGTTACAACAATGTCCATCATTGAAAAGTAGGACAATGTATAAAGCAAACATTATGTTTTCCATCCACCTCAGTTCCTCTGTTTACTTGTTTGTAATTACCAACCTCGCCCCGCAGTCTGTTGACTTCTCTGCGCTTGAAGTGCCACAAGCATATTTCATGCAATTTACCTCCTGAATAATTTCTAATTGATTGGGAACGAGGGACAACACACGTTGATGTATTGTTGAAATTGGGAAACTTTTAGGAAGCAAATGTATGGGGAGGAAATGTCCTCCATATTTCATGTTGTTGTTGCCACTGGTACCATAGTAGCAGGACACACAGCTCTCCTATAGTTCTTTACTGGTGGATCTGCAATCACAGTACACAACAGGACAAGGGTGATGAACATCAATGCATTCTCACATGAACAGCTTTCTCTGAAAATGCATTAAATTTAATCCAATGCCAATTGCCACACTCCTCTTTCACAATGCAGGTCAGGAAAAGTGCAGAAACACATACATTCAACACTACCTCATATTCAAACATAGTCAAACTAGTTTGCCTTGCGCAGCAGCGAATACTACTGTTCACATTTACCGCGATAGCAGAGGGGCGGCAACTTCAAAGGCTATTCGCACCAGAATGGTGATTACAAAGGTTGCTGCATTTTGCTGTTATCTTACACTTTGAGCTTACATTATGCAATTAAAAACAAGTTTATGTGCAGCATAGCTACTGTCACTCAGTCCCAAGCCTGAACTGAGACGGAACGGTGCACAACGTGCAACAGGTGACATCACATTTAAAATGCATTACAATTTAGGTTTTATACAGCATAACCTATATTGACTTATCAATGCCATATATCCTTTCCCCCTTTTCATCTCCCCAGTGTAATCTAACCATCTGGCCCAAATCACTTTCGCTAGCATAGGGGTCTATCGTTTGTGGACTCTTACTCGACTACAATATTACCACTATTACACTGTAAATTCCATTCACGCCAGTAGCAGTGCATTTGTGCACATTCCCCTAGTCAGAAGGTTAGCGTAATGCTGGTGCTATCTGTCACTTAAGACCCTGGCTGAAAATGGGAGGATGGAGGAGCAAGGGATCAGTGTTTACCCACCTGGCCAATTAGAAGACAGAGAAACCTACAAGATGGGGTCTGCCTCCAGGAGCAAGTACTAGTTGCTGTTATGGCACTCAGCAGTTGCTAGGCAACACCATCTATCTGTTATTGAGCAAACTTGTTGTGGGTATGGCTATTATATGTATAAATCACCTGTAATCTCTGCACTTCAGATAAGGTGGTGCACTTGTGTTGGGGGAGATGTAAGTTTTGATTTGTTCTCGCAAGAAATTTCTCTGAAATTGATCACCTCAGACTGAGTAAGATCAAGTAATTAAAATACATTTCCAATTAGAAGAAACATGATAATATGAGGCTCTCTACATAAATGTGAAAGCTATGGGAAAACATCACATATTAAGAGAGCATAGATTTATCAGCATCTTCTAAGTTGTCCAACCTTTCCGATCTAAGAGATTAATCTTATGTGAAATTTCAGGTAACACTGCATAGTGTGTTGTACTTTGCTAAAGGAAAGATGAGCTATGGGTTTCTGTGAGGATTTGATATATGCACTGCTTGGCAGGGGATGCGGTGTAAGCAGAAATGATGAGAGTGTTGACACGTTGGCATACATCACATAGAAAGCTGTAACAGCCCAAAGAGTCTATTTCAAATTAAATACCTACTTAATTACAAGAAATGTTCTACATAATGAAAAACTATTTAATAATATGTTTATATGCACTTAGATATGCACCTTTTATCCCAAGTATTAATATTTTTGTACTTTAATAACACTATTATCTGAATATTACCATGGAAACAAAACCTAAATAATATTTAGTTTATTATAGACATGATATGGTACCATTTTTTTCATTAAATAGTTAAATAGAGTTGAGTTCCATGATATAAATGTGAATGTAAACAAACCAAATTTAATGAAGTCCCTGTAAGACTTTGCCTAAAGAAATAAATAAAATTGTTGCAGGCAAAAACCAACACTTATAATTCTGGATTAATGCAAACATTTTAATATCAGAGTTGGGTTGCTCAATGTATTATACAGAGAGAGAGAAATGAGGGCAACTAGCCAAATCATGTCTATTAGTACCGCATTTTCCCAGATCCCCAGCATGAAAGGTACACTCGCTAACCAATGCATTTTTCTCTGTATATGTAATTATTTCATTAAATATTATATCAGTCCTGCAGCCCACAGCTGCTTGGTTCAAAGGAAGTTTGGTATCATGGCCTAGAGCCCGACTCACATACACACACCAACATCTCTCTCCCCTCTCCTTTCCTTTTTCTCACTTTGTCTTGCTCTCTCTTTCTCTCTCTCTTTCTCAGGCACAGTCCAGCAGTGCCAGTTTTGCCCGGGGCTGACTGATCACAGGAAGGAGCAACATTTTTGAATTCAGGGGAGGATTGAGTCACACAGTCCCAGCATCAGGCTCTATGTGTTACCCAGTTTTGCTGTTTTTCACTACTGCAAAACGCTATGATTCAAATGGAATTTTAATGGTGTACTCTGCTAAAACCGTATCACTGTCTTCTCCAATTTGTCTCTGGATTTTTCCCCTGCTGATAATGCTCTGTGTTCATTTTGGTATTTGCTTAGATGTTTCATGCCAGGTATGTTGGTGGTCCACTTACAGAATGTATCCTCGTGGTAGACCCAGAAATCGTATTGTGTTTTTTGGCTTTTGACCCATTAAAATGGCAAACAATACCTATACTGTATTTTCAAATTCCACATACTAGGCTGCATATGCAGAGAGCGGAGCAATTCAATCCACAAGTGATTTTTCCATGAGTCATTTGAGAATGACAGCAGAATTCTGTATTTCCCTTGAATAACATTGTGAATGAAAACTCTTCAACCAAACAGGTTCCCTTAAACAAAATCATCATGTGAAAATATCTTGCACCCGATGACTGAACATCTTTTACAACATGGCAACATAGCACTAATTTCTTTTCAAATTCATAAAACACCATAGCGGCATATTATGATGTCAAGATAAATTAAATTGTAGGTGGAAACTTGAGCCATTATAACCTTTCAGAAACTGAGGGAAATTACAATTCCTGTATTATGCAGGTATTGGCATTCTCAACCAGCTGCCAAGCATGGAAGAGTTGTTATACCTTGAGGAGCTCACCTATTTATATTCATAGTCATTCCCATACAGGAGGGGGCAGTGCAGTGAACCTCTCTGACTTCAGCCAGCGGAGGGATTCAGACAGAGAACAGTAGATGGATAAAGTGAAAGTTTAAACCCAGGGCTTATGCACACAGAGACCATAATCCTAACAAAATCTCCCCCTACTATCCTTCACAATCAACTTAAGGAGATGACCTTTGGTTATAGTTTCGGTCACATACTCTACACTCAAGGATGTGTAAAACAAGCACCTTAATCAATAGGTAAAAGTAAATTCCAAAGGTTTAAAATACTGAGGAAAGTCTCAATATAGGATGGTATGTAACTAACTAAAGTTACAAAATTTCACACAGTTGGCAGTTGATTTGGTGCATGATTGACTCCTAAATTCTTTTGTCTGCTTGTTTTCAATGTTGTTTTCATGCAAAGTTTGGGGGGAGTCTTACAAATGAGTTTCACGCATGTTATGCAAATGTTTTTCATTTTGCATGAAAATAAATTCTCCTTTTCTTCTCTTCTTTCCCACTAGCACAGACACATGACACCCAGATAGAAAATTAGGTTTGGTTCCACATAGCGTTTCTCCTCCAAGCTGTGAGGGCGGGTCATGTGTCTCTAAATGAAGTGTTTTGGGATATCCCTGATCCTAGACTCCGTCTTTCTTCCCTTTCCCCATTCAATAAGCCCACCAAGACCAGACACACTGTAATACTTATTGTAATTATTGACAGGATTCAGAATTAGCTGACTTATCGTACATTTTCTAAACATCTAATAGACAAACAGTGTTAATGGAGAGCTATTTAATCACAGAAACAAACAAATTACCCTCTAAATAGCAGTAGGGGCATTTAAGTGCTGGTTGCACTCGTACATCTATTAGAACTCTGGTCTCTTGCTGTCTCACACACAATTAACCCCCCACCCCAAAATACCCCCTTACTGCTGGCTGCAGCTGGATAGCGAGGTGAGCCTATATATGGGACATCACAATGCTCATTAATGTGACTGTGCAATCAAATCAGGTCAGATGGATGCATTGGTGCCTAGAGGAAAACTTTGATAGCCAGCTCAGAAATGCCTAATAATAAGTTAATTAGACATTCACTTAACTGTCCTGCAGCTATCCTATCACTTGATAGTTCCTTGATAGGGTTTTGGTCTTGAAAATTGAGTGTCACAGACTAGTGCCTTATCAGTCCAGTGAAGTAATAGTAGAGTCCTCGTTAGAAATAGCCTGCTTTCTGACTTAAACTTTAACCATCTGAGGAAAGAAATACAACGATCAAAAATAAACCAATTTGGTAAAGACTGAGACATAATTAAGGTCTTGGCATTGGGATTCTTCTGACTCTTGCAATATATGACCCATATGTGTGATACTGAAAGTGGAGACATAATTGTGTTTGAAGCCAAGAACTGGAAATACTACACACACTCTTTTTGTGGGGTAATTGAAAAGTTATTTTTTATTTTGTTTGCTTGTTTGTTTTTATCCAGGGGGTGACTGGATGCAGGTTTTAACAACATAGTGACTCAAAGTCAAGTGCAATGCTATTTTTTTCCTGCCATTTTTTCTAATTATTAATTGGGAAACACAAAATCAGAGTCTTTGTATATTCTTTCATGTATGTGAATATACCAGTAATTTACATCCTCAATTTTTCTCATTGCCAGTCTTTAACTTTACTGAATTCTTTTGATCCATGTGTGTAGACAGATGAGGATTTTAATGTTTAATTTTTACTGTCTATTACACAAAATACATTTTGTACTTCTGCTAATTGGTAGAATAATATATAGGTTACTACATAGAAAGAATAATGTCACCAATTTAAATTTCATACAGCAAATTACTACCTGCAAGTTAGGTGACCTGAAAACTAAATTGTGTGTGTCTAAGTGTGCTTGCCTTGTGATACTGAGGACTGACCCTGCCTGACCCTCGCCCAATGCATGATGGGATAGGCTCCAGCCCCCTATATAGAAAGCAGATGTATGGATATAGTCAATGTAACATCAACATCTGTCTGTCTCCCTCTTTCCTTCTCTCCATTGACATTTATCCAGTATTATCATTCAAGCAGAGCTGCAGTGCTGTCACAAGGGTCTTAAACTCTGATACATCGTCAGTTCGCAGGGGACCTAGTCCTTTTCCCTGAGCTTTAGTTTTCGCACATCCCTCATGGCTGCCGTCTCAAGGGAAAAGCCCAGACAAAGTGGCATCAGTGGAATTACAGGAAATCAAGGGTAACAAGATAACTTTGAAGAAATAAGAGCTCTCGGCTCGGCCGTGGCAATGATAATTATGTAATTTATTACACAGTACACACTACATTTGTAAAGCGAATAGCATGCTAAACACTAAGTGACACTTAATGTAACCAATTAATAATCAATATATCAACAGAGTAAACAAGTAAATTTAGTTTAACGTTCATCACCAAACCAATGCCTTGTAGTGATACTCTTTTTATGTAAGGTAGTAACATGATATTTGCTCTAAATCACTATAATTACTGGCATACTGCACTTTAATACAACATAGATAATTAATTAGGCTATTTATTCTTCATCAATTTGGCTGGGTTTTTTTCTGGATATAGTAACAATTTAACTGTCATTGTTATTCATACCCTGATGTCTGGCAACGACCCTTTAAAAAGTAGGATAGCTGACCCAGCTCTGCTTTCTCTGAAGCAGGATTATTAGATTGGCATCAACATTAGAAGTGTCAAAATTAGGATTAAAGATGAAATCTGTAAATTCAACAGGTGTTACCCATTTTATGGTGACAGGACATTATGGAAAGATGTTAATATCACAGCAGAAATGTCCATACTTACTACTTTCAATAATGGCTGAAAGAAAACATGGTCTTCTAAAGCTTAAAAGCCTATAACAACTTCCAAACTTTGGATTACTTACTGTTAACAGATAACTTGCCTTTATACAGTCTATTGTATAACTATACAAAAATACTTAAATACTGTACTCATTAACTCATTTACAGTCACATGGTTTATACTACATATACCCAATTTGCCATAGTTTGATACTTTAATCACCCTAATAATTCACTTCTTAGCCTATAACTATACCAACTATACTGATGCTTCATGTTAACAGTTAAACATAAAAAAGGAAAAATACTGGGTTTTTTTTTGAATGAGCTGCTGTTGTACCTATATCCAGTTACTAACAGGTCTTTTATCTGCTCTCGTCTTCTAAGGCCGACAGCTCACTCAGTAGCAAACATTTTCACCTCACCTGAGACCAGTGGTACGGTCACTGGAGATCAAAAATCCTCCTGGTTTCTTTTTATCTTTTTTTTAACGGATGGGAGTAGGGCTATGCGTCTAGCTGGCAAATGGCTGAGAACTACTATGGTCAAAACAGATGTGTCAATTATAGAAAAATGTATTAAAATGTATGCTCTACCATTTTCATAGACAGCCTGAAAAATTGTCACTGGCAGCTTTTAAGAAATACAGTCACCAAGAAGGTCTAAGAAGTTATTAAATCTAGTGATGTAGTTGCCAATTTAGGAAGACTGCTGTAAGCAGCTATGTTTTTAGCTTTGCACCATTTCTGTGTTCAAACTGCGAGCAATCACTTTGCTGTTCTGCAGTCGGTGGGTGATTTGAGTTCACTGATTGATAGCTGTAGCGTCAGGGGTGTTGCAGCAGTAGGTGGGGCAGCTTACAGAAAGTCTACAGCATGTGATTGGTTAATGGTGCATAATATTGCATGTTCAGTTACAGCACATTTTTCTGTTCATGAAATCATCTGACACTGGCCAATATTTCTTCATTCTATATAAACCACTGCAAGCCTGCCTTTAAAGTTTATTGCCTGTTTTACGTATTGAAATGCTTGTCATGAATATACACAAATTGAGCAACATCTTGCGTAGAAAGTGCATTATGGGCGTTGTTAGTAAATTATCATAAACTTAGTTTGTTTGTTTTTCATGCACATTTAGGGAATTCATATCAATGATTGTCATCATCATTGCTTTTCTCTTTGGCAATCAACCAATGTAAATTGAGGCACTCATTAAGAACGGCATTGTAATTGCTTGGTGGTGTTACACTTTGATTTACTCTCATCAATAAATAAAATACAATCAGTGCTGTTTGATTATACCATGTTCGTTCTTCTCAAGTGATGAGATGATGCTGTTAAGAAGGTAATGTATGATTTACTCAAAAACACAATTTGGAATAGATGAGAGTGAGTGATTGTGAGATTGTGAAGTTACATTTTATTATTTTGTTGTATGCCAGAGCGTATGGTGAGTTGTAAAAATTGGCCTGGCTTGGCAGATTGGATGGCTTTAACAATAGTGAAGCAAAATAATTCTGAAAATGTTTTGCCCAGTGGTATTTTGAAAAAAGCCATTTTATGAACATAAAGAGCCAGAGGGAACATTTCTTGGAGGCAGAGTTTCTTTTGTGTTGTATCAATTTCTTATGGCATGCTGTTGTTACCCTTCTCTAGTGGTGCATAAAGCCCCCAAAAACATTCCTTCAGGAGCCAACCTCAAGGGTTTTTAACATTGAGTTGTAAGTCAACTGCTGTGGGATTGTACAGTTCATGCCATTCCTCAACATGTTTTTTGCTTTCTTGCTAATGTAGTTAGTAGTACATTACTGGGGATATAATTGCATATGTCGCAAAGCAGCATTTCTTACAATGTCACAGAGACACAGATGATAATACAAAATAGAGTCCAATCTGATTGTTTTGATGTGAAAAATGTATGATTAGTAATCCACTGGAAACCAAATTAAGTTTTTGTTTACCAGAACACAGAACGAAATATACATGTATCATCTTCATTTCAAATAAATGAGCTATCCGGGGAGAAAAAGGGGTCTAGATTTGCTTTTTAATCATCTTCGAGAATCAAACCTCTCAAGCACATCTGTCATATACTAATTAGTGGAGGTAGCTACTGAATGGATTGCTGTATAATTCTATAAAGAATATTATGTAATTGGAGCATGACATTCACTGACAAGGAAACAATAAACATCTGTATGTAAAGGCTAAGAATCATGACTTACAGTTAACTTTAAAGATATAGATACTTTTAAATGAATCAGGATTCTTCAAACAAAATCTCCCACTCGAGTAATCAGTTGTTCTCAAATCAAATGTTTTGTTGAAATTGTGTTGTTAAATGATGATCTAGGGTTTCTTTCAATGGCTCCACACTAACTGAAGGCAACATCCAGCGCATTTAACTGATGATATCAAGCTTTGGCTAACTCAGTTAGCAGATACAGCCGCAGATTCATTCCGTTGGTTAACCGATTAATAACCTATTTGAAATGATTTGTGTGGTGAAGTATTGATAATGTACAATCCTTGCAAGCAACAGTGGGAAATGTGTTGTTTTGCTTTAGCTGGCCAGTTCAGGAGGAAACATACAGCCAACAAATACATCAGTTTTTCTAACCACTTTTCCTTCACCTGGATAGATATGCTAGAAGGTCAAGGAAAGACTTAAAGCAGAATTCATACTTAGGAAATGACAGCCACAGCGCTGAGAGAAACTTAACAACCAGTGCGCAATATAATATTTGCTGCCTGTCAGAAATATTTTTGTTAAATATTCATCCACAAGACCACAGGTCTTAATTTTAAGCAGCCAAATATCTACATGTAATGAGAACATACAGCCAAATAAAATATATTAAAACTATTTATTGTATGTTGTACTGCAGTAAAATAGAACACAATTAGATTAAATAAAATGATACATATACACATTATGGTCGGCATTATGCTATTTTTCTATCCTAGCCTATATGTACACAGAGACATTTCATCTAAAGTTGTAACATTTTATTATTATTATTATTAAAAGAGGGATTTTGTGCATGACAAATGTTATCAAACAATTATTTATTTATCTTTTGGCCTCCAGATGTATTGCAAAGGTTGCAATTTTTCTAGTACAGCACTGAAATTGGAATTCCAGTAGAAGCCTAATACATTAGAGCATGCATTGAAGAGGTTTGCTGTTGTTTTCACTCTTAAGCCCAGTTCAGACCAAAGATTCGCGATGAGATGAGTTCAAACTTGCAACGACTTACAATGTAGCGGGTCTTCAACACTTTGAAACCTGCCAGTTTACAGCAATGTCTATTGTTTCCATAGAAACAACTCTTTGTGCTTCCATTCTATTTGCTGGCTTTTCAGGCTTATTTTTGTGGCTGGATTGTAGCATCTTAAAATATGAATAAGGATAGTGAGTTACTTGCTACAGTTGCATTTCTAGTATTGGTGAAACGGTAAAATCGTTAAAGAAAACGAGAGCGTTGAGATGACCAGCTGACTTTGCTAGGAGCAGATTGGCTGTTAAAACAAGTGATGTGCCTTACATTCTAAAACCAGCCACTGGTGATTTGACAAGCTGAATCGCAGGTGAAGCCATCAGCCAACTTGAGTTGAGCTGAAACGGACTTGTTCACACCACTACACTTTTCTATGCAACGATCCAAAACAGTTTCCTCTCATTACAAATCTTTGATCTGAACTGGCCTTTACACAAAAACTCATCTATTGTTATACGAAGTGGTTTTTCACAATTCAAAAACAACCCAAACCTCCAAAAGGATCCTAAAGTTGAAGCAACACCTCTCTAAAAACAGATTTAACAAAAACATTTAATGGAGTGCTCCATTTTAGCTGGCTATGCAAAATAAACTGGCAACAGAGGGTATTTTTTAAAATAATATGTCTTTCAATTCTGCCAACCAGGCAAAGCAAATCAAAACAGTGATAATAATATGTAAATATAATAATAGTAATGGCAGCGACAACAGTAACATAAGTAGCTGATCTTGACATTTATTATTTTCCAATTCTGTCTTAAGAGGGCTTTATCTACAGTATGTGTGTCCATCTATGCATGTAGAGATATTACAGGACGTGGGAGCAGGATTTTCCAAATAAATTATTTTTGTATCTTAAAGATACTATACATTTCTCTAATTTTAAATGATCTACTAAATTATTTAATAGGTCACTTTTCATTCCTTCTGTGGTTATTGAATTTGGTAAGAAGGGCTTGAGGTACTTATTGAGGTATTTTTCAGAGAGTGATGCATCCAAGCACTGCAACAATGGGACAAAAATTTAGGGGAGGTTCTGACTGTAAATTTCAAATAGTTTTCTCATGACCTTTGACCAGAAGTTTTGGATAAGTGGGCTGAGCCAGAGGGCACAGAAGTAATCTTCTGGTGAGGTGGGACAGTTGTGATGACTCAGTGTGAGCAAGTGGAAATATGTTATGGCTGTGATGAATAGCTATGTCAGCCTCAGTGAGTAACCTTGAACCTCACTCAATAAGTATAACGAGGTAGGCTCTGTCATTAGCACATTCAGTTCCCTCCCATTGAAATGTGTTGTCTCTTAATCACTCAATTATCTCTGCTTATTATTTTTCAACAGATAAGCCTGGATTTCAATGGAAGACTTCAGTGTCCTTCAACAGTCTTTCAAAATGGGTGATACAGTGATTACCAGCAAAATGCTCCTGTAAATGTTTTTAAAACAGTGTGATATTTCAGCCACTGGACAGCACTAATTTGATGTTCAATGCTTGAGTGCTCTGATAGTTGTAGTTAGTGATGGTTTTTGGTTTAAGGCATATCTCAGCTGATAGCAAGCTCCCATATTAAAACCTGCACCTGAAACACAAAATAAAAGCTATATTCAAACTTAACTCAGTATGTCATACTCTGGGTAGACAGCAGAAAGATATCGAGGGCTGTCATGGTTAGAATTTTACATTTCACAACATATCACTGCATGACACATAGTCATTGAGTTCTCTGCAACTCTCTGCCCCTACATCTACTATAGCCTTGATCTATTGCCACTTTCTTTCACTGTGACTGAATGGAAATGATACTGATAGACAACTAAAATCTGTTTTTACAATATAATAAAAAATACAAGTACATCAGACAGAACTGATAACAGCAACAAAATGTTAAAAATAAAGTCTTTAATTTGTTTGTAATACAGTTAATTGAGCTTAGCATAATACAACTTTTTCCTTCACTTCACTTCCTTTCACTTCCTTCACTTTAAATGACTCACGTTTTGTGACTTTCTTATCGTGCTTAGAGAAAATTCTGAATACACTAACATGCATCATCTAATGATAATGAAATGATAATAATTAAAACAAAAAATAGAGTACAACATTAGGGGTTAGCATGGCTGATTATCCCATTCCTGCTTGTAAGGACCATTCTCACTTCATGCAATTATACATACATATACACATGATCCTGTGATCTGTTTGCAAGAGCAGCTCTATTTTGTTTTCTTTGGGTGCTCAAAGGCACAAAGTAAAATATTTACACACTCCACTCTTTTATTACAAGGGCTAACATAATTATGCCAGTTTGGGGGACAAGTTGAAGAAAGCCAAGAAGAGAAGTAGATGTAGCAAAAATCAAGGTAAACTTAATGCTTTACCTTTTAATGGATCATTGTAGCAAGCAGATTTATGTTGTCAACACAATGCACATGAACAACACATCAGGAACTATAGGCTTACCCTTTCACTTCTGGGAGGCATGCACTGAAAAAATACACCAATCAGGACTGGTCCACCGATCCTTCCTAAAACCAACCATTGTACCATAACCCATCATGCACTTCTTTCTGCAACTCAACATCTAAGACCTGTGGTTAAGCATGATCTTGTTTTTTAGCTTCAGCTGCAATGCACAGTAAAAGGATATTGAAACCATTTGCTTGTGTAACTTATCTCTGACTTCTCTGAGTAGTAGGAGTAGTAGTAATTGTAATATGTCATTTTTATGATTGGGATTTATGATTATGTAAAATATAGTCAAGAAACAATGGTGTTTAGTTAGCACAAACTTTGTTATCAACTAATATCCTAGCATTATGTAGGTTAAAGCAATGACTCCAAAATAATGAGACTAAATCAGCATTTCTATTAATTTACAGTAAGCCACCATGGACGTGTGGCAAAGCAAAAACATGCAGGGCACAGTTCCGCTTGATGCATTTGGTTTCACTCCACATAAAAGCAAAGACAGGTTTTGTAAATACTGCTGCAGGTACATTTCCATGACCAAAGGTTTGAGTGGCTTTTTAGCACAATGCAATTTCATTCAAACTGTCAGTGCAGACATTACAAATGAGTGTCATCCATTTTGATGTCAGAAGACATGTGTATTTTTCAGTGAGGAAAAACCAAGGCACAAAGGAAATGTGCATGAAAGTAGAGGGTTCTTATAGCTTGTGTTATGGGGGAGGGAACACTGTTGAGAACTTCATTTCTAACCATTGCAGAATGTCGAGGCTATTGCAGGCAAAAGCATGCGCTTCTATTGGAATTGGTTGTGTTGGTCTTATGCCATTTATAATGAGCAAAGCTGTCAGTGGGCATTTATAGATACATCTAAAGAGTTAGCAAATGAAAAGTTAGAAATATCAAAAGGGATGACGTGCCATTATTTAGTATTGATATTTAACTTCACAAACTTGTGTTAAAATGGCTGGAAAATTAGTTTTAGTATTACACTGTGCCATAGTATAAGGATTGGTAAGTGGCAACCAACCATCAGACTGTCAGATTCTTTTTTTCTGGAAGGAGGGTTCAATTCATCACTGACAATAATAACCAAGAAGACATAGTTCCTCCCACAAGTGATTACAAGCTATCGATTTATAACAACCGCTATGAACAGCTTCAACTGAAAATTGCCACAGCAATTGGTTCATCAACCCGCACACTGAGCATCAGAACAATCGTGGAACAACTGAGAGATGTTTACAATATGGCTTTCTCCAATAGTGTCTACCATATCATTATTATTACTCAGTGTTTGTGTGTCAATATGCATCAGGCAGTTCTGGTATGAAAAGTCATGAAAGAGTAAACGGTCGTTCTGTGAACATTTCAGTCTAGAAATAACTTACATGGCAAAATATTGTTTTGTTTATAGATTAATATTTGTTTGAATCGTGTCACAATCAATATTCTTGCCTCTGACACAAATTGATTGATAAATCTAATTATTCTAATAATAAAGTTGATTACACATTTAAAGGCTGTTAATGTACAAGCAACTCGAGCTATTCAATCGACAGTAAATTCCTCTGTAAAATAAAAGATTAACCATTTAAGTAATTTTTTAAGTAAAAATACCAAAGGCTGCCTGGTTCCTAGTCTATTTTTATATCACTGTAAACTGAATATTGGATTGATAAAAAACTAAAGAAAAAGCTGATGGACAGTTTTGACAATTTTAGGACATTTTATAGAATAAATCTTGAAATATTAAAAAAAGAATAACATAGAAAAGAATCAGCAGATTTGTAAATATAGAACATAATTGTTAGTTGCAGTCCTATGAGCAAAATACTTTAGCAAAAAACTCTTACTTATAACTACTACTGAAAATGTCCAGGCCTAGATAATACTATCATGTCTGTTACGTCAGCAGCTCTGCTAGAAAATGCAGAGTACCAGCAACCACATACACACACTTATCCCATATAATTTGATATGTAGACACCAAATGGACATGCAGAGGGATGTGCAAGATGGACTTCAGACACCAAAATAGATCTCATAGGAGACTGTCTGTGTTTGAAAAATAACCAAGTCCCCTGAAGGCACACCGCTGCCAGCCAGCCTGTTGTGTTTTTCAGTGTACGAGACAGCAGAAGACAACGCAAGAGCACAATGACGTATACCTGCACGGGATGTCAGTGGTTTTGTGAGCGTTCTACTTGTCAATTTGTGTTTGCATGGCATTGGTTATCCAAGTTATGAGAAAGAGAGAAACAGAGAGAGAAAGAGATTAGGGCACCAAGTAGGGGTCCTAGGGAGAGAGTGTGATTAGTGCATTAAGCATGCATCAGAGCCCCTCCAAGCTGTCTCGGCGAAGGCAGGGAGCCTAGATGAATAGCTTTAATATCCTTGTATTGCGATAGCGGAGCAACAGTTGTTTCCCATTGATGGCTTAGGGGTATGACCGACGTAGACATCAACTTTTGGAAAGCAGTATGACAACCCCCTGTCCTTTTTACCCCAAAGGCCTGTGACCCGTTGAGACTCTGGGGGACAATGAACCAGTAGCACCAGTGGGAAAAGCCCGTGTATGTTAGAGCAACAAAGGTTGGCTAATGCACTGTGGTGGGGGCAATCTGACCTTCTGCCTCTTGTTTCGACACAGTGAAAGCAGCAGCAGTAAGACGCTGACCTCAAAAGCCTTGTCCTCCTCCAAGGACACATGCACTTTTGCGTTGTCCTCCCCAAAATAATAAAAAAAAAAGAATCAGATGATATTCAAATACAATGAGAAAAAGGTAATTTTAAACAGACATGTGATAGATGTTTAAATGCACTCCCATTTTGTAATGCAGACTATGCCGTCTTTTTTGTTTTTCTCTTGTTTGTTGTCAGCATACCTAATTCAGCAGAGGAGATGCCGACATTGTGTTATCAATTTGCTGATATGCTTTATGAAACCAGACCAGTACTCTTCAAAGTGCCATGATGAGGCCCATCATGATGTTTCCTTTGAACACAAAGAATCCAACATGTGTAAAGGAAATGGAATGCATTGATTCCACACACTACCGCTTGGTCTTTAATTCTTTTCATCGAGCCTTTGTAGGCATAATAAAGCTGAAACATAGCTCTCTGATTTTAAAAATAAACCTCCTCTTTGAAGTCCAATTTACATCGCTGCTGGGTAACTGCCATGTTGCTCACACAATCAAATGATTAATGGACAAACTAGCCAAAAAAGATCCAATCAATTAAAAATAGATTTGAAATAAGCAAAAAACAGCATTTAAGACAATGTCACAGGCAGTTTTCTTTGTATCCTCAAAATAGGTCCTATTCATCCTAATTAGCTGAAGGGAAACCTTTGAAATTATGAGCTAAGGTGGGGTTTAATAAATCATCTTTCACTTTATTTTCAATATTGCATAGAGTAATGGTTAAAAATGTATTGTCCAATGATAACAGAGAAAGCTGAAGGGTTCCAATCTTCACTTTTCCAACTTTTGCCTCCCAATATTGAGGCAAACAGAAAGCACAAAGTAATCTCAGTCATCTTCCACTTTCTATATACCCTCCATCTTTTCCCCTTTTTTCCTTCACAAAAGACAGATTTGAGTTGTTCAAGTGATAGCTCGAGTGATGGCCATCTTGGGAAATGAAATATTTGCTGAAACTCTGTGTCCTTGAAAGTTAATTCACAAGAACACAGGAGGTATGGTGGAAACCGTGAAGGAGAACAGTAATGGGTTTTCTATCTTACTTTCACTTTGTAGTATCATTCATTTGATGTTCAGAATACATATTCTCTTTTTCTAAAACAGACTTAAAAATAAATGTGTTCGTAAGAGTACATCAGAATCAGAATCAGAATCAGAAATACTTTATTAATCCCAGAAGGGAAATTGCTTTTTGATACAGTTACAATGCTCAATAAAGTTATTGAAAAAAGAATAATAAACAGTAGAA